>JAPDDL010001060.1:0-49339 GCA_027422435.1 Schizopygopsis pylzovi | reverse complement strand
GATACAACAATCTGAGTGTGTAAAAAAATCTAAATATTGAGACAATAATCTTTAAAGTTGTTCAAATTAAGTCCTTAGCAATGCATATTACTAATCAAAAATTAAGTTTTGATATATTTACGGTGGGAAATTTTCAAATATCTTCATGGAACATGATCTTAATATCTAATGATTTTTGGCATAAGTTTGTCCCATACAGTGTATTGTTGGTTATTGCTGCTTATGACTGGTTTTGGGCTCCAGGGTCACATGTTCTCACACTCACCCTGAGTCTGTCTTCAGCTCTCTTCATACAGAAATCCACGTGTCTGTTTACCGTAGTAATACAACACTAGCACCGCAGCTTCACAGGGCTTTCCAGAGATGTCTCAGATGTTTCTCCTCAGTCAGTCATATCTATCAACCTTTCTGACTTCCATTGCCAAAGACAACATGAAGATGTTTCTGATATCTCTACTGTAATCATAAAGGTACATTAAATTAAAATTAAATTACTTATTTCAGACGGTTTTCATGAGTGGAAATATAGACAAATCATTTACTAAAATAACTGAGTAATCGGAATAATTCAATTCCATAATTTCAGAAGAAAAATGTCATGTTCTTCAGGTTTTAAATGTTTTATGACCAATGAATTTATGAATTTTCTAGTTGTTGTGGCAATTTTCTTTCTAACAAACATCTCACTGAGTAAGAGACACTCTGAGTCCAAATTATAATAATAAAGGTATTTATTCTCTTGCAAGAGAAGATTCCTCAGTTCTAACATACATAGCTGTAAGTCAGTCAGGAGCGAGAGAGAGAGATAGAGAGAGAGAGATAGATAAGAAGAGAGCCAGAGAGCCAGAGATAAGAAGTAGCAAGAGAGCAAGAGCGCTAAGGGAAAGCAGTTTTGGTCTGTTTTATAGTCCTTTCCTTCCAAGGCCTCCTCCTTCCCTCCTCTAGAGGGAAAGATACCAGTTTGTTTACCGATTGATGGTTATACAGAAAAGGGAGGCAAATGCCCCCTTGACCATCTGCGTTTCCTTACCTCTATCACTTCTCAATCATAGTAAATCATCACACAAAGAATGCTTATCTAACTACGAGAAGAAAACATATAATACATACATCTGAATCTATGTCTCACTGTTTGATTACTGTCCAGAAAGGAAAATTCCTTTACAATTCCTCTCTGTTTATCATTCTCTGATAACTGATTAATCAAACATTGTAATAATAATAGTACAAATAATAATAAATACAAGTTCAAGCCATTACATCACACTTATACTCTTCATCTCTGATTTTCACATAAATGATCACTCTTCTTGAACCTGTGAAGTAAGTTTTTTGAATATTTGAAAAATGCTTAGGCTGTAAATGTTTAGCAAGCATAGTAAAGATTTCATTCTATCGCCGGGCTAAATGGACAGGCATTGCTGTCGCACTCTCGGTTAAACCGAACCCTCAGTCACAATAGTATAAATAAGGAAAAGTATAGTTCAAAGTAGGAAATAAACATATCAATTTATCACTGTTGAGTTACTCCTGTAATATAAAATGTAAATATTAAAAGTATGTAGAAAATCCCTCAGTTTCAACCCCTCTCCTTGTACGTCCTCTCGTACACGGATAACTGCTGCTTTTAACCTTCTTTACATATCAATCATCCTCAGGAAGAAAAATAGAAACATCATAACTCAATTAACACATTTCACTGTAACTTCCGCTACTTGTGTCATCATATTGTTGGTCTGATCTCCTGTTGGTAACACCTTCAGACCTGTTGTGAATTGTAGTATTACCAAGCAAATTGTCACTGACAACAAAGTCATTATACATGTGGTTTTATACAGGCCACACATTCCTGTTACTCTGAATGGGTGCCACTGTCTTGGACGCTCCGTTCTCTCAGTTACTCTTTATCAAAAGATGCTGTTATGACCAAAGAATGTGAGAAAGTACTGTTTTTGAAACACTAAGAGTCTTATCTGTTCTGTTGATTACAGTGTTCACCCGTATGCCGGTTGCGCAATCAAAGTTGTCTCCTCCTTGCTGCTGATATCTGGTTCCGCCTAAACACACAGCTGCAATGCAAGGGTTTTTCAAACTGGATCTTAGCATTTATTGACATTCGCGTTGAACCTCCTCCAGCAATTGCTCCGCCTCCGCAATGGGCGGCACCCTCCTTCATGGTTAACGTGAACCCACGTAGCCCTCTCTGCGACCTTCAGCTTCGTGTGCGTCACCAGAAGCACCTGGAAAGGCTCTAGCCACCTTTTCGATTTCCAGCTCTTTCTCCTGTGATCACGAATCACCACGAAATCACCAGGTCTGACCTCGTGCAGGAATCTCTCAGCAACCTTCCCCTGGGCAGCTTTTACCTGCACAGAAATATTTGACAACAGACAAGACACTTCTTTGCAGTAATTCAACATGTCATTCTCACACACATCCTTTGATGGCAGCCCTTGTTTACCCCCTTCTATGCCCATGAATGGTGGCCTGCCGGTGCTGGTTGAGATGCCAAGGGTGTTTTTATTCCCCTAGCCTCATTGTGTGTGTTTACAAGTGACACATCTTTTGCAAAAATTTTCAGCAACCACTGTAAACCCCTTTGTAAACCATAATTCCTTCATCTGCATTATCATACCCGCTTTTGACACATGATCCAACCCATGTGTCAACTTAGCATAATGCTGAAAGAAGTGTTTGGGCAAACAAGGAATGTCATCAACACTCATCCATACACCCCCCTCGAGACTGCAGCCAGACGACCTCCATTGTTGTTTTTCTGCTCCTGTGGAAAAAAGTCAGCATACTCTGTAAACAAGGGGAAATATCAGGGTTAGTCACAGATACCAAAGCACACGTTGTTTCTTTTGTCTCCTGTGCTGCCGCGGCCTTCGCTGCCGCGTCTGCTCTCGCGTTTCCTGTGGAGATAAACCCTTTTATCGTTAGTGTGCGCTGCGCATTTACAGATCGCGACCTTGTCTGGTAAAAGAATGGCCTCCAAAAGTTTAGCCACAAGAGCTGCGTTTAATATCGGATGTCCATCCGACTTCAAAAAATTTCGGTGCTTCCAAAGTGCCCCAAAATCTATGCGTGACCCCAAAAGCATAACGCGAGTCTGTGTAAATTGTCACACACTTGTCTGCCATAAGATTACACGCCTCTGTCAGAGCAACCAATTCAGCTGCCTGAGCCGAATAATTTGATGGCAATTTGCCAGACTTTACGACTTCAAATTCAGTGGTCACCGCGAAACCAACCTTATTCAAGCCTGTTTGTGGATCTTTGGACGCCGACCCATCCACAAAGAGGACATTGTCACAGTTCTCTAAAGGTGTGTCCAACAGGTCTGGACGTGGTGTACACACCTGTTCCAGCACTGATAGACAACAATGGTGTTCCTGTCCATCCTCCTCCGTCGGGAGGAGTGTGGCAGGATTCAAAGTTGTGCATCTTTTCACTGTTACATTTGGCATGTCAAGTAAAATCGTGTGATACCTCAGCCATCGGGCTGTTGATAAATGTGACGTTCTCTGTTCGTGCAAAATCATGGAGACTGCGTCTACCATCTGTGTAAAAAAAAGGCCTTTCAATCTTGTCACATGACCTCAGCCCTTTCCCTGTTGTCAGGGCTCTCAAGGGCTTTTCAAGAAGTGCATAATTTGGAATATACGTTCGACAATATGCACACATTCCCAAGAATGATAACAATTGTCTTTGTTAAAGGTCTTGGTACATCTTTGATAGCTTTTATCCGTTTCTCAGAGATAGCTTTACTGTTTAGTGTTAGTGTGACCCAAAAAAAATTATTTCCTGCTGCACAAAACTGTAGCTTTGTCAGACTGACCTTGTGACCCTCTCTCGCCAGATGGTTCAAGAGAGTTACATTGTCAGCCACGCACGTAACCTCATCTCGTGCACAAATCAATAAATAATCTATATACTGCAATAGCGCCGTTCCGCTCGATAGAGTTAATGGTTCAAGGCTCCGTCTGAGCGCTTCATTGTAAATCGTCGGAGACTCACAATAGCCCTGACACAACCTGGTAAACGTGTACCCTTTGTTGTCAAAATCAAACGCGAACCAAAACTGACTTTTTTCTTCCACTGGGACGCTAAAGAAAGCGTTGGCCAAATCAACCACAGTGAAATACATTGCATTTTGCGGAATTTGTGACAAAATTGTGTATGGATTAGGTACGCGGGCAGCTCTTGCAATAACGGCTGAGTTTACAGCCTGCAGATCCTGCACAAATCGCCACGTGACTGGTTCACTTGTGTTAGATGTTATTTTCTTTACGGGGAAAATAGGAGTTCGCACTGGAGAATCATGACAGGGAATTATTACTCTCTCCTTCAGGAGAGACTCAAAAACCGGCTGTATCCCTCTCAATGCCTCCTTCTTCAGGGGATATTGCGATTGACATGGCCTGTAATCAGACTTTGGAGTGATTACAACTGGTTCACAACCTTTAATCAACCCAACATCATATTTGTGTTTTGCCCACAATTTTGGAGGTATTTCTGCCAGGACAGGATGAATGTCTGTGGCAGAAATAGATCCGTGCTCATGTTTCTCCATTAAAAACACCTGCATTTCTACTGTGTTTCTGCCCGTTTGGTTTTTTCAATCCAATCTGTGGCAGAAAGACATTTTCTCACAAACAGGCCTATTTCTTCCCATTTCTGTTCGGTGGCCTTGATTACTGATAAGTGAGGCGCAGACTGGCCTGTTATCAAATACAGCTGAATTTGTTTTTTCTGACAGGCAAGCTGAAAGCACACACACATTTTCATTCCAGAAAATCTTATCAAACCTTGTCAAAAACATTTTCTGCCCCGTTAATCCACTCTTCCTCATATTGATATATGCATATATCAATGAATGTAATTCATTGATACTGATACTGATACTGTTCGATCTTTGCCAATTTCAAAATCATTCGTGCCCAATCAGAATCTTTTGTCTGCCACTCGTAAGCCCATTGTGGCTCAAATTTTGCACAAATCATCTGCTGTTCCTCTTCACTCTGTATGCCAAACGGCCCAGCAGTGAGTTTCAGATTTAATTTACACATTAGATCCCTGGCCATTAACGGAACCGGACAGGTTTCAGAGTACAACAACGCATGTTTCAATGCCCTGCCCCCCTCCGTCTCACATTTTAACGGCACAGTATAGTTTTCTGAAATTAATGCCCTGACTTCAAGTGCTTTCAACCACTAAATCCGTCATTCTTGGTTCACAATCAACCATAAAGTCTATCATTGTCCCGTCAACTAACATTATTCAAAACTTCAACAGTCACACATTTAACGGTTTGCAAGCATGTCTTCATTGCAGATAGCCTTATTCAAAACTTACACACATTTACACATAAAAGGTTTGCAAGCATGTCTTCATTGCACAGAGCGTTATTTGAATCAGTGTATGTGAGCGTGTTGTGTGTGTGTCAATAAATTTTTACTTCCCTTTTTCGTAGCTGGCTGAATGCCTGTCACCCGCCCTCTCCTCTCCCGTTCTCCGTTCCTCTCCTTTCAATCCGCCTTACGCGCCTCTGGACAATCCTGTGCCCAGTGTCCATGGTTCTTGGACAACCTGCACTCCGTGCAGCCAGAAAAGTCATGTTCACATTTGTGCGCTGCTCGTGCTGCTTTAATCTGTACAACAGCCAGCTGCATCTGTCTCCCCCTCTGTCACTCGCGCTGCTCGTGCTTGTTCATTCAGCGTCTCGCGCTGCGGTTGTCTTGGACGGAGAAACAGTCGAGGTCGGGGCGAATTTCAATGCATCCAGCTGGGCTATTGGGTAGATGGGTGTTTTGGCGGTGCCGGCCTCACCGTATTTTCATGTGGGAAACACAAACATACTGTGGGTCATTCGGTTCTGGTCGTGCAGACACATACAAATAGACTTTCACACTTTTCATTTTCCCTTCCTGCTAACTTTCTGCACTTGCTTTTTTCCTCTTTTCTCTACTTCCTTGAGCCAACCATCTACTTCCTTTAGCCAACAATCTACTGTTTGTTCACATTTTTAACATACATTTTTAACACATTTGCAACAACAACCTGGTTGTTGAAACCACTTTCAGTTTTGTGAGACTCAATGTTCCCTCTTCGGGAAAATCATGATGCTTGATTAATTTTTCAATATCTTGTATACATTTCTGACCATAATGTTTTTTCATTTGGTAGTACACCGGTGTATCATATTTCACAAACTTGCTCTGAGATATCCCCATACTGGCTGTTTTTGTTCTGTTCTTTGGATTTACTCACGCGTGCTTCTTTAATCTGCTAGACGTCTCCAGCAGATCCGATTTTCTCTTATCCCGCAATCGGGTCGGGTTGCACTATTAGTGCCCTCTTAATTGTGATTTATCAAAATCTTTCGATTTTTCCTAACCCCAATTAACCTCGGTACCTGTTTGAAACCCTCTTGATCCGTACAGATCTCAAATTAATCTCAGGTTACCTATCTGAACGTTCGTGCCCAGAGTCCTCGGTACCTGTTTGAAACCCTCTTGATCCGTACAGATCTCAAATTAATCTCAGGTTACCTAATCTGAATGTTGCTCAGATTACTCTACCACAGAAACAAATCTCAGCCAATATGGTTCAATTTCACTCTTTAAACTGAATTTCACCCTAATTAAATTGAATTTAATTGTTTCTTACCAGAGATGTCGTTTTGTGCCACCTGGGTTCTTTTTGATTCCAGTGGTCGATCCCTCCGGTCCCAACAGCGGAACGGTCCCTCGTCTCTGAATCTTTTTTGCGAGGTAGGGTTGGAACTTTTCAGCTCCAAGGTGATCAGCCTCCGTCCGCTGTCAGGTCCAGAAGTCACGTCCAAGGAATCCCACTATCTGACACCAAACTGTTGTGGCAATTTTCTTTCTAACAAACATCTCACTGAGTAAGAGACACTCTGAGTCCAAATTATAATAATAAAGGTATTTATTCTCTTGCAAGAGAAGATTCCTCAGTTCTAACATACATAGCTGTAAGTCAGTCAGGAGCGAGAGAGAGAGATAGAGAGAGAGAGATAGATAAGAAGAGAGCCAGAGAGCCAGAGATAAGAAGTAGCAAGAGAGCAAGAGCGCTAAGGGAAAGCAGTTTTGGTCTGTTTTATAGTCCTTTCCTTCCAAGGCCTCCTCCTTCCCTCCTCTAGAGGGAAAGATACCAGTTTGTTTACCGATTGATGGTTATACAGAAAAGGGAGGCAAATGCCCCCTTGACCATCTGCGTTTCCTTACCTCTATCACTTCTCAATCATAGTAAATCATCACACAAAGAATGCTTATCTAACTACGAGAAGAAAACATATAATACATACATCTGAATCTATGTCTCACTGTTTGATTACTGTCCAGAAAGGAAAATTCCTTTACATAGTCATTTGTTATTATTTTTGATAAATTATCTAAAAAAAAAATTACTATAAAAATGTCCTGGTCTTTTTTAAAGATTTGTATGATTTTCTATAACTTTTAACATGTCTATTCATGTCCATAATTTGATTTTATTAACTTCCGTTTCGTTTTTGAACATTTTATGAACTTCCATAACTTTTAAAGATCATATTAATTTGCATTATTATTTTTCATATATTTTTAAGATTCTATAAATATCTACTGTTTTTAAAGATTATACAATTTTCCATGATTTGTTTGTATTCATTTTTATAATTTAAATATTTAATTTATCATTACTTTTTAGTATACTTTTAATTTCCATAACTTTTTAAGATTGTATTAAATTCTAGAATTGTTTTAAGATTGTATTAATTTCTGTAGCTTTTTAAAGATTATATTTATTACCATGACATTTTGTGTAAATTTCTGTCATTTTTAAATATTTACTTAATTATTTTTTTAAGATTGTGTTAATTTCTGTAACTCTTTGATGATTAGATTTATTAGTTTCCATGACTGGAAATCACACTTTTAATATTCTCTCATATATCCAGCTTTTCTAGGACCAGAGACACTGCTTCATCAATAAAATGACAATTTATAAGGGAATTAATAAAATAAATGATTTTTTATCTGTTTTAGCTTCTTTTTTTATATATATATTGCATGTGCTTTTTTATTTTAACAGTTAATTGCATGCACAGCTTTATATCTTTGCAGTATGAATTGGTTCATTTGTTAAACAATAATAATTTATGGGATTGTATTTTGTTTTGTGTTATTTGTGTTATTGTGAGTCATTGTGTGTCATCTTGAGGCCCTTAAGTGGCTCCCGGACCCCTGGCTGAGAAGCAGTGGTGTAGTTATTACAGACAGCAGCTCAGTTCATTTGATTGGGGTGAGTTTGATAAATGCTGGAGTTCATATTGAGGTCTTAATTGCAGACTGTGATCTTGGCGATGCACGAATGTCCCACTCGACTGAATCACGCTCGTCTGTGGTGGACTCAGATCTGTCTGTTTGAGGAGCTGTAGATTCACCTGAGTTATCTCCACGGCGGTCCAGACTCGTTTGCTGTCTGATCCCGGAGTTGGTCTGAAATGCCGAAGCGAAGCTCGCGTTCGTTTCTGAAACAGCATCTGCTGAACACAGGAGATGTTCGATGAAGCACCGTTAACCTTTAGATCCATGAAAACACCACACGTCATGTGTGTGTGCTTATGGATGTGTGATATAATAATGATGTCTGAGAGACCGGCTGTGGTCGTATCATGATGTCAGGTGTGACTGTATGGTGTTGGGTTGTTATATAAGTCATGCTACGAACTCTTCTAACTACATCTTTCTCTCAGATGGTTTTACGTCCATGCAACACATTACTTCTGCATTTGTTGCATGTGCAACTCTATAGCTATGCATTTTTTTACTTATAATGCATATAAATGAACGGTTTCAAATATTGATGAACTTTTTAGTGAATTTATAGACAAATATTGAAATACTCTTTTGTTTATTGCAATGTTTTGTAGCATTGTATATAATAATAACAAAATAAATAATTTGATAACTCATATAACATGTATTTATTAAAAACATTGCCCTCTTGAATAGCTTCGATTTTTGTTAGTGGCTTGTAGTCTAGTTACAGTTTTGACGTGAACCATGAAATGTACTAGAAATATATATATATATATATATATATATATATATATATATATATATAATTATGATCATAAAAATGCATGATAATTACATTTATAAAAAATATTGCTCTTTTAAATATAATCATTATATTTAGCTACTGCTAGTAGTCTAGCCGTTTTATTTGTTTATTCATTTGTTTGTTTATTCACGTGCGTGCGTGTGTGTGTGGGGAGTGGTGTGCGTGCGTGTGTGTGTGTGTGTGTGTGTGTGAAAGAGTGTGTGTGTGTGTGGGGTGTGGTGTGCGTGCGTGCGTGCGTGCGTGCGTGCGTGCGTGTGTGTGGTGTGGTGTGATATATGATCAACCGATGATTAACCGATGACCAACCGATGAGCAACCGATGATCAACCGATGATCAACCGATGATCAACCGATGACCAACCGATGACCAACCGATGATCAACCGATGATCAACCGATGACCAACCGATGACCAACCGATGACCAACCGATGACCAACCGATGATCAACCGATGATCAACCGATGATCAACCGATGATCAACCGATGATTAACCGATGACCAACCGATGATCAACCGATGACCAACCGATGACCAACCTTGATCAACCGATGATTAACCTTGATCAACCGATGATCAACCGATGACCAACCGATGACCAACCGATGATCAACCGATGACCAACCGATGACCAACCGATGATCAACCGATGATCAACCGATGACCAACCGATGACCAACCGATGACCAACCGATGATTAACCTTGATCAACCGATGATTAACCGATGATTAACCGATGACCAACCGATGACCAACCGATGACCAACCGATGATCAACCGATGACCAACCGATGATCAACCGATGACCAACGATGACCAACCTTGATCAACCGATGATTAACCTTGATCAACCGATGATCAACCGATGACCAACCGATGACCAACCGATGATCAACCGATGACCAACCGATGACCACCGATGATCAACGATGATCAACCGATGATCAACCGATGACCAACCGATGACCAACCGATGATTAACCTTGATCAACCGATGATTAACCGATGACCAACCGATCAATAATAACCAAACAACCGATTGAACCAAACCGATTGTTAAAACATTGCCCTTGACAACTTGATCTTTGATGATAGGCTTGTAGTCTAGTTACCGATTTGACGTGAACCGATGACCAATCGTACTAGAAATCATATCATGACCATATCGATGACCATATACTATGAATCATATCATGATCATAATCATGATCAACAAATGCATGATCATTACCGATTTATCAACCATATTGACTCTTAACGATGACCAATCATTATGATTTACGCTGACCTACGATGATCTAGCCGTTTTATTGTTTATTCATTTGTTTGTATTCAACGTGCGATGACGTGTTGTGTGCAACCGAGTGGTGTGCGTGCGTGTGTGTGTGTCTGTGATGAGTCGATGACCAACCGAGTGTGTGTCCGATGATGTGGGTGTGGTGGCGTGCGATGACGTGCGTGCGATGACGTGCGTGCGTGTGTGCAACGATGGTGTGATACCTATGATCAACCGATGATTAACCGATGACCAACCGATGATCAACCGATGATCAACCGATGATCAACCGATGATCAACCGATGACCAACCGATGACCAACCGATGATCAACCGATGATCAACCGATGACCAACCGATGATCAACCGATGACCAACCGATGACCAACCGATGATCAACCGATGATCAACCGATGATCAACCGATGATCAACCGATGATTAACCGATGACCAACCGATGATCAACCGATGACCAACCGATGACCAACCGATGATCAACCGATGATTACCTTGATCACCGATGATCAACCGATGATTAACCGATGATCAACCGATGATCAACCGATGACCAACCGATGACCAACCGATGATTAACCGATGATCAACCGATGACCAACCGATGACCAACCGATGATCAACCGATGATTAACCTGATCAACCGATGATTAACCGATGATTAACCGATGATCAACCGATGACCAACCGATGACCAACCGATGATCAACCGATGACCAACCGATGATTAACCGATGATCAACCGATGACCAACCGATGATCAACCGATGATTAACCTATGATCAACCGATGATCAACCGATGATCAACCGATGACCAACCGATGATCAACCGATGACCAACCGATGACCAACCGATGATCAACCGATGATCAACCGATGACCAACCGATGATCAACCGATGACCAACCGATGATTAACCTTGATCAACCGATGATTAACCGATGACCAACCGATGACCAACCGATGATCAACCGATGATCAACCGATGACCAACCGATGATCAACCGATGACCAACCGATGACCAACCTTGATCAACCGATGATCAACCGATGACCAACCGATGACCAACCGATGACCAACCGATGACCAACCGATGACCAACCGATGACCAACCGATGATCAACCGATGACAAACCGATGACCAACCGATGATCAACCGATGATCAACCGATGACCAACCGATGACCAACCGATGATCAACCGATGATCAACCGATGACCAACCGATGATCAACCGATGATCAACCGATGACCAACCGATGATCAACCGATGACCAACCTTGATCAACCGATGATCAACCGATGATCAACCGATGATCAACCGATGATCAACCGATGACCAACCGATGATTAACCTTGATCAACCGATGATTAACCTTGATCAACCGATGACCAACCGATGACCAACCGATGATCAACCGATGACCAACCGATGACCAACCGATGATCAACCGATGACCAACCGATGACCAACCGATGACCAACCGATGACCAACCGATGATTAACCTTGATCAACCGATGATTAACCGATGATTAACCGATGACCAACCGATGACCAACCGATGATCAACCGATGACCAACCGATGACCAACCGATGACCAACCGATGATCAACCGATGACCAACCGATGACCAACCGATGATCAACCGATGATCAACCGATGACCAACCGATGACCAACCGATGACCACAACCGATGACCAACCGATGACCAACCGATGACCAACCGATGACCAACCGATGATCAACCGATGACCAACCGATGACCAACCGATGACCAACCGATGATCAACCGATGATCAACCGATGACAACGATGATCAACCGATGACCAACCTTGATCAACCGATGATCAACCGATGACCAACCGATGACCAACCGATGATCAACCGATGATCAACCGATGATCAACCGATGATCAACCGATGACCAACCGATGACCAACCGATGATCAACCGATGACCAACCGATGATTAACCTTGATCAACCGATGATCAACCGATGATCAACCGATGACCAACCGATGACCAACCGATGATCAACCGATGACAAACCGATGACCAACCGATGACCAACCGATGACCAACCGATGACCAACCGATGACCAACCTTGATCAACCTTGATCAACCGATGACCAACCGATGACCAACCGATGACCAACCTTGATCAACCGATGACCAACCGATGACCAACCGATGACCAACCGATGATCAACCGATGACCAACCGATGATCAACCGATGACCAACCGATGATAACCTTGATCAACCGATGACCAACCGATGATCAACCGATGATCAACCGATGACCAACCGATGATTAACCTTGATCAACCGATGACCAACCGATGACCAACCGATGACCAACCGATGATCAACCGATGATCAACCGATGACCAACCGATGATCAACCGATGATCAACCGATGACCAACCGATGATCAACCGATGACCAACCGATGATTAACCTTGATCAACCGATGACCAACCGATGACCAACCGATGACCAACCGATGATCAACCGATGACCAACCGATGACCAACCGATGACCAACCGATGATCAACCGATGACCAACCGATGACCAACCGATGATCAACCGATGATCAACCGATGACCAACCGATGACCAACCGATGACCAACCGATGACCAACCGATGACCAACCGATGACCAACCGATGACCAACCGATGATCAACCGATGACCAACCGATGACCAACCGATGACCAACCGATGATCAACCGATGATCAACCGATGATCAACCGATGACCAACCGATGATCAACCGATGATCAACCGATGACCAACCGATGACCAACCGATGATCAACCGATGATCAACCGATGATCAACCGATGACCAACCTTGATCAACCGATGACCAACCGATGATCAACCTTGATCAACCGATGATCAACCGATGATCAACCGATGACCAACCGATGACCAACCGATGATCAACCGATGACAAACCGATGATCAACCGATGACCAACCGATGACCAACCGATGACCAACCGATGACCAACCTTGATCAACCTTGATCAACCGATGACCAACCGATGACCAACCGATGACCAACCTTGATCAACCGATGACCAACCGATGACCAACCGATGACCAACCGATGATCAACCGATGACCAACCGATGACCAACCGATGACCAACCGATGATCAACCGATGACCAACCGATGATTAACCTTGATCAACCGATGACCAACCGATGATCAACCGATGATCAACCGATGACCAACCGATGATCAACCGATGATCAACCGATGACCAACCGATGACCAACCGATGACCAACCGATGATCAACCTTGATCAACCGATGATCAACCGATGACCAACCGATGACCAACCGATGACCAACCGATGATCAACCGATGACCAACCGATGATTAACCGATGACCAACCGATGACCAACCGATGATCAACCGATGACCAACCTTGATCAACCGATGACCAACCTTGATCAACCGATGACCAACCGATGACAAACCGATGACCAACCGATGATCAAATGAACACCAACAGAGGCCTAAACAGACTAAATGAAGAAGCAAAAGTTCATAACCGTGACAAGATAGTTTCTTATTTTCATTTGTAAAATAAAAAAATGACAACTATAGAGACATTAAAATCAAATATTAAAAGATAATTAGATACGGTTAGATACAACCGATGATCAACCGATGATCAACCGATGATCAACCGATGATTAACCTTGATCAACCGATGACCAACCGATGACCAACCGATGATTAACCTTGATCAACCGATGATCAACCGATGACCAACCGATGACCAACCGATGATCAACCGATGATTAACCTTGATCAACCGATGACCAACCGATGATCAACCGATGACCAACCGATGATCAACCGATGATCAACCTTGACCAACCGATGACCAACCGATGACCAACCTTGATCAACCGATGACCAACCGATGATCAACCGATGATCAACCGATGACCAACCGATGACCAACCGATGACCAACCGATGATCAACCGATGACCAACCGATGACCAACCGATGACCAACCTTGATCAACCGATGACCAACCGATGACCAACCGATGACCAACCGATGACCAACCTTGATCAACCGATGACCAACCGATGATCAACCGATGACCAACCGATGACCAACCGATGATCAACCGATGACCAACCGATGATCAACCGATGACCAACCGATGATTAACCTTGATCAACCGATGATCAACCGATGATCAACCGATGACCAACCGATGATCAACCGATGACCAACCGATGACCAACCGATGATCAACCGATGACCAACCTTGATCAACCGATGATCAACCGATGATCAACCGATGATCAACCGATGATCAACCGATGATCAACCGATGACCAACCGATGACCAACCGATGACCAACCTTGATCAACCGATGACCAACCGATGACCAACCGATGACCAACCTTGATCAACCGATGACCAACCGATGACCAACCGATGACCAACCGATGATTAACCTTGATCAACCGATGATCAACCGATGATCAACCGATGACCAACCGATGATCAACCGATGACCAACCGATGATCAACCGATGACCAACCGATGATCAACCGATGATCAACCGATGATCAACCGATGACCAACCGATGACCAACCGATGATCAACCGATGACCAACCGATGACCAACCGATGATCAACCGATGATCAACCGATGACCAACCGATGATCAACCGATGATTAACCTTGACCAACCTTGACCAACCGATGACCAACCGATGATCAACCGATGACCAACCGATGAACAACCGATGACCAACCGATGACCAACCGATGACCAACCGATGACCAACCGATGATTAACCTTGATCAACCGATGATCAACCGATGACCAACCGATGATCAACCGATGACCAACCGATGACCAACCTTGATCAACCGATGATCAACCGATGATCAACCGATGACCAACCGATGACCAACCGATGATCAACCGATGACCAACCGATGACCAACCTGATAACGATGACCAACCGATGACAAACCGATGACCAACCGATGATCAAATGAACACCAACAGAGGCCTAAACAGACTAAATGAAGAAGCAAAAGTTCATAACCGTGACAAGATAGTTTCTTATTTTCATTTGTAAAATAAAAAAATGACAACTATAGAGACATTAAAATCAAATATTAAAAGATAATTAGATACGGTTAGATACAACCGATGACCAACCGATGATCAACCGATGATCAACCGATGATTAACCTTGATCAACCGATGACCAACCGATGATCAACCGATGATTAACCTTGATCAACCGATGATCAACCGATGACCAACCGATGACCAACCGATGATCAACCGATGATTAACCTTGATCAACCGATGACCAACCGATGACCAACCGATGACCAACCGATGACCAACCGATGATAAACCTTGATCAACCGATGACCAACCGATGACCAACCTTGATCAACCGATGACCAACCGATGATCAACGATGATCAACCGATGACCAACCGATGACCAACCGATGACCAACCGATGATCAACCGATGACCAACGATGACCAACCGATGACCAACCTTGATCAACCGATGACCAACCGATGACCAACCGATGACCAACCGATGACCAACCTTGATCAACCGATGACCAACCGATGATCAACCGATGACCAACCGATGACCAACCGATGATCAACCGATGACCAACCGATGATCAACCGATGACCAACCGATGATTAACCTTGATCAACCGATGATCAACCGATGATCAACCGATGACCAACCGATGATCAACCGATGACCAACCGATGACCAACCGATGATCAACCGATGACCAACCTTGATCAACCGATGATCAACCGATGACCAACCGATGATCAACCGATGATCAACCGATGATCAACCGATGACCAACCGATGACCAACCGATGATTAACCTTGATCAACCGATGACCAACCGATGACCAACCGATGACCAACCTTGATCAACCGATGACCAACCGATGATCAACCGATGACCAACCGATGATTAACCTTGATCAACCGATGATCAACCGATGATCAACCGATGACCAACCGATGATCAACCGATGACCAACCGATGATCAACCGATGACCAACCGATGATCAACCGATGATCAACCGATGATCAACCGATGACCAACCGATGACCAATCGATGATCAACCGATGACCAACCGATGACCAACCGATGATCAACCGATGATCAACCGATGACCAACCGATGATCAACCGATGATTAACCTTGATCAACCGATGACCAACCGATGACCAACCGATGATCAACCGATGACCAACCGATGAACAACCGATGACCAACCGATGACCAACCGATGACCAACCGATGACCAACCGATGATTAACCTTGATCAACCGATGATCAACCGATGACCAACCGATGATCAACCGATGACCAACCGATGACCAACCTTGATCAACCGATGATCAACCGATGATCAACCGATGACCAACCGATGACCAACCGATGATCAACCGATGACCAACCGATGACCAACCGATGATTAACGATGACCAACCGATGATCAACCGATGACCAACCGATGATCAACCTTGATCAACCGATGATCAACCGATGACCAACCGATGACCAACCGATGACCAACCGATGATTAACCTTGATCAACCGATGACCAACCGATGACCAACCGATGATCAACCGATGACCAACCGATGATTAACCTTGATCAACCGATGACCAACCGATGATCAACCGATGATTAACCTTGATCAACCGATGACCAACCGATGACCAACCGATGATCAACCGATGACCAACCGATGAACAACCGATGACCAACCGATGACCAACCGATGATCAACCGATGAACTTGATCAACCGATGACCAACCGATGACCAACCTTGATCAACCGATGATCAACCGATGACCAACCGATGATCAACCGATGACCAACCGATGACCAACCGATGATCAACCGATGATCAACCGATGATTAACGATGATCAACCGATGATCAACCGATGATCAACCGATGACCAACCGATGACCAACCTTGATCAACCGATGACCAACCGATGACCAACCGATGACCAACCGATGATCAACCGATGACCAACCGATGACCAACCGATGATCAACCGATGACCAACCTTGATCAACCGATGACCAACCGATGACCAACCGATGACCAACCGATGATTAACCTTGATCAACCGATGACCAACCGATGACCAACCGATGATCAACCGATGACCAACCGATGACCAACCGATGACCAACCGATGATCAACCGATGACCAACCGATGACCAACCGATGATCAACCGATGACCAACCGATGATTAACCTTGATCAACCGATGACCAACCGATGATCAACCGATGATCAACCGATGACCAACCGATGACCAACCGATGATCAACCGATGACCAACCGATGATCAACCGATGATCAACCGATGACCAACCTTGATCAACCGATGATCAACCGATGACCAACCGATGATCAACCGATGATCAACCGATGACCAACCGATGACCAACCTTGATCAACCGATGACCAACCGATGATCAACCGATGACCAACCGATGATCAACCGATGACCAACCGATGACCAACCGATGATCAACCGATGACCAACCGATGACCAACCGATGATCAACCGATGACAAACCGATGATCAACCGATGACCAACCGATGACCAACCGATGACCAACCTTGATCAACCTTGATCAACCGATGACCAACCGATGACCAACCGATGACCAACCTTGATCAACCGATGACCAACCGATGACCAACCGATGACCAACCGATGACCAACCGATGACCAACCGATGATCAACCGATGACCAACCGATGATTAACCTTGATCAACCGATGACCAACCGATGATCAACCGATGATCAACCGATGACCAACCGATGATCAACCGATGATCAACCGATGACCAACCGATGATCAACCGATGACCAACCTTGATCAACCGATGATCAACCGATGACCAACCGATGATCAACCGATGATCAACCGATGACCAACCGATGATTAACCTTGATCAACCGATGATTAACCTTGATCAACCGATGACCAACCGATGACCAACCGATGATCAACCGATGACCAACCGATGACCAACCGATGATCAACCGATGATCAACCGATGACCAACCGATGACCAACCGATGACCAACCGATGATTAACCTTGATCAACCGATGATTAACCGATGATTAACCGATGACCAACCGATGACCAACCGATGATCAACCGATGACCAACCGATGACCAACCGATGACCAACCGATGACCAACCTTGATCAACCGATGATTAACCGATGATCAACCGATGACCAACCGATGACCAACCGATGAACAACCGATGACCAACCGATGACCAACCGATGATCAACCGATGATCAACCGATGACCAACCGATGATTAACCTTGATCAACCGATGATTAACCGATGATCAACCGATGACCAACCGATGACCAACCGATGACCAACCGATGATCAACCGATGATCAACCGATGACCAACCGGTGATTAACCTTGATCAACCGATGACCAACCTTGATCAACCGATGATCAACCGATGATTAACCTTGACCAACCGATGATCAACCGATGACCAACCGATGACCAACCGATGACCAACCGATGACCAACCGATGACCAACCGATGATTAACCTTGATCAACCGATGATCAACCGATGACCAACCGATGACCAACCGATGACCAACCGATGATCAACCTTGATCAACCGATGATCAACCGATGACCAACCGATGACCAACCGATGACCAACCGATGACCAACCGATGATCAACCGATGACCAACCGATGATTAACCGATGACCAACCGATGACCAACCGATGATCAACCGATGACCAACCTTGATCAACCGATGACCAACCTTGATCAACCGATGACCAACCGATGACAAACCGATGACCAACCGATGATCAAATGAACACCAACAGAGGCCTAAACAGACTAATTGAAGAAGCAAAAGTTCATAACCGTGACAAGATAGTTTCTTATTTTCATTTGTAAAATAAAAAAATGACAACTATAGAGACATTAAAATCAAATATTAAAAGATAATTAGATACGGTTAGATTCAACCGATGATCAACCGATGATCAACCGATGATTAACCTTGATCAACCTTGATCAACCGATGACCAACCGATGATCAACCGATGACCAACCGATGACCAACCGATGACCAACCGATGATCAACCGATGACCAACCGATGACCAACCGATGATCAACCGATGACCAACCGATGACCAACCGATGATCAACCGATGACCAACCGATGACCAACCGATGATCAACCTTGATCAACCGATGATCAACCGATGACCAACCGATGACCAACCGATGACCAACCGATGACCAACCGATGATCAACCGATGACCAACCGATGATTAACCGATGACCAACCGATGACCAACCGATGATCAACCGATGACCAACCTTGATCAACCGATGACCAACCTTGATCAACCGATGACCAACCGATGACAAACCGATGACCAACCGATGATCAAATGAACACCAACAGAGGCCTAAACAGACTAAATGAAGAAGCAAAAGTTCATAACCGTGACAAGATAGTTTCTTATTTTCATTTGTAAAATAAAAAAATGACAACTATAGAGACATTAAAATCAAATATTAAAAGATAATTAGATACGGTTAGATTCAACCGATGATCAACCGATGATCAACCGATGATTAACCTTGATCAACCTTGATCAACCTTGATCAACCGATGACCAACCGATGACCAACCGATGACCAACCGATGACCAACCGATGATCAACCGATGACCAACCGATGACCAACCGATGACCAACCGATGATCAACCGATGACCAACCGATGATCAACCGATGACCAACCGATGATCAACCGATGATCAACCGATGACCAACCGATGATCAACCGATGACCAACCGATGATCAACCGATGATCAACCGATGACCAACCGATGACCAACCGATGATCAACCGATGACCAACCGATGACCAACCTTGATCAACCGATGATTAACCTTGATCAACCGATGACCAACCGATGATCAACCGATGACCAACCGATGACCAACCGATGATCAACCGATGACCAACCGATGACCAACCGATGATCAACCGATGACCAACCGATGATCAACCGATGATCAACCGATGATCAACCGATGACCAACCGATGATCAACCGATGACCAACCTTGATCAACCGATGACCAACCTTGATCAACCGATGACCAACCGATGACAAACCGATGACCAACCGATGATCAAATGAACACCAACAGGGGCCTAAACAGACTAAATGAAGAAGCAAAAGTTCATAACCGTGACAAGATAGTTTCTTATTTTCATTTGTAAAATAAAAAAATGACAACTATAGAGACATTAAAATCAAATATTAAAAGATAATTAGATACGGTTTTATTTATATATATATATATATATATATGTATATCATATATATATTAGGCAGATATTTAAGCATTTATATAAAAACAAATGTAATAAATAAATGTAATTACATTTTTTATTTTAATATTTCATTATTTAATAAATCTGATTTTTAATATAGAGCTTTTTTGTACATTACATTTAATATATAGAAAATTCACCTGAATATTTAGAAAATTCACCTGAAGAATAAATGTAAATGATTAACCAAAACAAATGCTAACAATTTTTTTAAATACTTTTCACTTATGCTTTTTTAAATTTCAATGCAAAAATACGTTAAAACTAAAATAGAACTTAGAAATAAAGATAAGCTTCTATTGCATGCCCCCCCTACACAATTTTTTCCTATTTTCTTACTTTATTCGCTGAAAAAAATTATACACTTTTTTTAAGGAAAGTGGCTGCAAACTATTTATTTGAGATACATTTAATAAAAAATATATATGTTGAAAGTCAGTCAACTAATTCAGGTTATATAAAGCTAAAATAAATTGATTGCAACCACTTACCTTAAACATTTTTAGTAAAGTCAGTGAATCATTTCTTCAGTGTTCCTGAAAGCACACGCTGCATGTTTGGTTCAGAGTACATGTAATGCACATGTAAACATACACGTGTTCATATGAACAGAACTTTGTGCATCTGAGATTGATTCAGATGAATATGTTGAGGGAAGCTGATTGACTTGTTTGCTATCTCTCAGACGGCAGATATGTCTCTGCTGATGATATGAGCTAGATTGTGTATTAAACATAATAATTACCCCTCAGCAGCTCATTAGTAAACTCTGCTCTCTAGAGATCACAAACACGGCCTTTAGTTAGAGAAACGCTGACAAACGCTCTTCTCAAGCCACGCTTCGCCGCTCGAGCCTCAGAAACAAGCTTCAGACTGTACTCTTTATTAATTTAGCATCATTAATGGAGGGTAATGGTCTGATTCATTCGTCCTGTGGCTCCGCCCCCGGGGGCCCTTGACGAGCTTCTGTCAGTCTGCGGTGGGCGGAGCCTCGCTTCATTAATGACAGTCAACATTTACTCCATCTCTTCAGGTGTCGTGAATTTAGATGGAGCTGAAATCCAGACACACTTCATCCGTCTGTCACTTACGTCTGCTGAAGCCAAATTGTGTTTGACAGAATCTGGAGGATATGAATATATTAATCAATAAATATTGATTTCATGCTTTTTATTTTAATGACTAGATATGCATGTCCAGATGAAACCGTATCAGTGTTTGTTATGTGACGACGTCTAGAGGGTCAGATTGATGCAAGTCTATAAATGCAATTCGAGATTAATTCATTAAAATTCATTTTAATCTTAATTTTCTTGAGATTTATCAAAATTGAAAATAAAAAAAAACTGCATAAGGTATTAGATAAATCTGAAAACATTTCATAACTCATTCAACTTGTGTACAATTTTACATTTTCAGGGCTATTTTAGAATAATGTTTAATATTAATATTAATATTTAATATTAATATTTAATATTAATATTTAATATTAATTATTAAATAGAAAATAAACTTTGCTTCTGATATGCAATAAATAAAAAATAAAGTAAGTATGTATGTTAAACACTGTCCGCTCAATTAAATGCAGCAGTTTAATACTTCAGAACAAATGTTCAGAATGTTTGCAGAATATTAATACAGAGTTGCCACACACACACTGTAGTTATGCATGTTTATAGTTTGCGTTTGCTTTCTAGAAGCATGAAGAATGTGTGTGAAAGTCCTGGAAGAATAGCTGTGTTATCTCAGGTGTGTGTGTGTGTGTGTGTGTGTGTGTGTGTGTGTGTGTGTGTGTGTGTGTGTGTGTATGTGTATGTGTGTGTGTGTGTGTGTGTGTGTGTGTGTGTATAAAGGCGAGGTCAGATGTGTTCAGAGCGTTTAAACGCCGGCTCTGGAGTGTGTTTGCGCGTCTGATGGCTTTAGGGAGTACATTAACAGAAGAGCCCCATCTGGGCGGCCCCGTTCCACTCAACGGCCCCATTTCATTATCTCTCCATGTTCCTTGTGACCTGCAGAAAAATGACAACTGATTTACCTCAAGATCAATTTGTATGTAAATCAGAGAAGGACGAGAGCGCGGCAGTGGCTTCACGCCTCTCATTTGCAGCTGTGCGACTGTCAGTTTGCATCCGTCAGCGTGCCGCTCCGGACCGCACGGGTTAATGGAGCTGATTTAGATAATGTGACCCTCCAGGAACGGGGCCCGTTCAGATCCGCTCCGCTGCGTCACGCCGAGTCATGGATTCTGCACAATGTAGATTTGGTGAGTGGAGCTAAACAGGCAATGCTGTAGAATCGGTGGGCGGGGATAAACAGGCAGTGATGTGGAATCGGTGGGTGGGGCTAAACAGGCAGTGATGTAGAATCGGTGGGCGGGGCTAAACAGGCAGTGATGTGGAATCGGTGGGTGGGGCTAAACAGGCAGTGATGTAGAATCGGTGAGTGGAGCTAAACAGGCAGTGATGTAGAATCGGTGAGTGGAGCTAAACAGGCAGTGATGTGGAATTGGTGAGTGGAGCTGAACAGGCAGTGATGTAGAATCGGTGGGCGGGGCTAAACAGGCAGTGACGTAGAATCGGTGGGCGGGGCTAAACACACAGTGATGTAGAATCGGTGAGTGGAGCTAAACAGGCAATGCTGTAGAATCGGTGTGTGGGGATAAACAGGCAGTGATGTGGAATCGGTGAGTGGAGCTAAACAGGCAGTGATGTAGAATCGGAGGGCGGGGCTAAACAGGCAGTGATGTAGAATCGGTGAGTGGAGCTAAACAGGCAGTGATGTAGAATCGGTGAGTGGAGCTAAATAGGCAGTGATGTAGAATCGGTGGGCGGGGCTAAACAGGCAGTGACGTAGAATCGGTGGGCGGGGCTAAACAGGCAGTGACGTAGAATCGGTGGGCGGGGCTAAACAGGCAGTGATGTAGAATCGGTGAGTGGAGCTAAACAGGCAATGCTGTAGAATCGGTGGGCGGGGCTAAACAGGCAGTGATGTAGAATCGGTGAGTGGAGCTAAACAGGCAGTGATGTAGAATCGGTGGGCGGGGCTAATCAGGCAGTGATGTAGAATCGGTGAGTGGAGCTAAACAGGCAGTGATGTAGAATCGGTGAGTGGAGCTAAATAGGCAGTGACGTAGAATCGGTGGGCGGGGCTAAACAGGCAGTGACGTAGAATCAGTGCGCAGGGCTAAACAGACAGTGATGTACAATCGGTGTGTGGGGATAAACAGGCAGTGATGTAGAATCGGTGAGTGGAGCTAAACAGGCAGTGATGTAGAATCGGTGTGTGGGGATAAACAGGCAGTGATGTACAATCGGTGAGTGGAGCTAAACAGGCAGTGATGTAGAATCGGTGAGTGGAGCTAAACAGGCAGTGATGTACAATTGGTGTGTGGGGATAAACAGGCAGTGACGTAGAATCGGTGGGCGGGGCTAAACAGGCAGTGACGTAGAATCAGTGCGCAGGGCTAAACAGGCAGTGATGTACAATCGGTGTGTGGGGATAAACAGGCAGTGACGTAGAATCGGTGGGCGGGGCTAAACAGGCAGTGACGTAGAATCAGTGCGCAGGGCTAAACAGGCAGTGATGTACAATCGTTGTGTGGGGATAAACAGGCAGTGATGTAGAATTGGTGGGCGGGGCTAAACAGGCAGTGACGTAGAATCGGTGGGCGGGGCTAAACAGGCAGTATTGTAGAATCGGTGGGTGGAGCTAAACAGGCAGTGATGTGGAATCGGTGGGTGGGGCTAAACAGGCAGTAATGTAGAATCGGTGGGCGGGGCTAAACAGGCAGTAATTTAGAATCGGTGGGGGGGCTAAACAGGCAGTGCTGTAGAATCGGTGGGAGGGCTAAACAGGCAGTGACGTAGAATCGGTAGGCGGGGCTAAACAAGCAGTGATGTGGAATCGGTGGGTGGGGCTAAACAGGCAGTGGTGTAGAATCGGTAGGCGGGGCTAAACAAGCAGTGATGTGGAATCGGTGGGTGGGGCTAAACAGGCAGTGACGTAGAATCGGTAGGCGGAGCTAAACAGGCAGGGATGTGGAATCGGTGGGCGAGGCTAAACAGGCAGTGATGTAGAATCGGTGGGCGGAGCTAAACAGGCAGTGATGTGGAATCGGTGGGCGAGGCTAAACAGGCAGTCCTGTAGAATCGGTGGGCTGGGCTAAACAGGCAGTCCTGTAGAATCGGTGGGCGGGGCTAAACAGGCAGGGATGTAGAATCGGTGGGCGGGGCTAAACAGGCAGTCCTGTAGAATCGGTGGGCGGGGCTAATCAGACAGGAGGTGTGTTCAACTTGAAGCCGCGCTGTGCAGAATGGTCAGTGTATGACATCAAAGTACCGCGAGCGATTCAAAAGCATAAAGGTGCGTTCACACCAGACGTGAATGAAGCGTTACGCGCGAATGATTTACATGTTAAGTCAATGCAAAGACGGGATAGAGAATCCTGCGGCGCTATTGAGCGTTTGACGTGCCATTCGCGCGAATCGCGCAAGTTGAAAAATCTGAACTTTGGCGGATATTCATGCCGCGTTAACCAATCAGGAGCTTGCTCTAGCAGTGACGTCATTACGAGCGGAGGCAGAAAATCTGAAACAACAATGGAGGAAAATGTAATCGTTCTTCTGCGGAGGCGGTGCTTATCCATACTATTACATCATAGAGTAGAACATTCCACAAGCTGTGGTTTTGTCAGACTGCCTTCATTAGAAGCTGAGAAAGCTTTGAGACTTGTTTTTATAGTACAGTGACCTATTATATATCAAAAGATCAAGGGAATTTTGGTTTCTCACTCCATGACTAATTTAAATTAAATCCCAGTCTTTGAGATTTGATCGTTGCATTAAGCCGTAGTGTGATTTCGGTTTTATGTTTGGATTCAGTCTGCATTAACGTCTGCTGTTTGTTTTTGGTGAATCGTTAGAGTCGCAGTAAATATTGAGGTCGGCCGCTATCGCGCAGCAGCATCTGACGGCCGGTTTGCACCCCTGCCGTGTTTGGGGCGTCCGGCGGCCAGTGAAATGACCTTTATCTGGGCTGATGAACGCCTGCTCTGCTGATTCTGGCTCTGGCTCTGGCTCGGGTTTCCGGATCTTGTTCTCGCTGAGAGGAGGCAGACTCGTGAGGAGCACAGATGTTGTGACAGCGCCTCCTCCTTCAACCGCACACTGATTTCAAAGACACCAAACTAGATCATCTCACCTGATGGGGTTGTGTTGCGTCAGACGTGATGATGTTGGAGCTTCTAATCAGGATCAGCAACAAACTGAATATATTCCTGCCAGAGTAAAATACATTTCTGTTGAAAATATTCCACTATTCATGCATCTGTATAACAATAGACTTGCTAATATTAATTCATTATAATATATATCCTTTTTATTTACATTAATAAAGGTTAAAACATAGACCAGAAATAAATGCAATGTTGAAAATATCTGAGAATATTGTATCAAAAATAATTGTATAAATTAATTATATTATTACACATTACAATACTAATATTCTAAAATGTATGTGATATATTGTATTTGAATATTATTGTACTTTTTTAGATTAATCTAATCTAACTCTGTTTTTATTATTATTAGACAGGAGACCAGAACGCTGGATTACATTTAAAATAATAATCTAATAATCATTTTAATTGTATAACAATACTCATATTGTTTTATGATATTATACACTTTATAATTTTCAAAAAAATCAATAATGACTAAAAACAGACCACAAACAGTAAAATAAAAAATGAATCTGAAAATATGTTATCAGTCAGACACATAAAACATATTTTAAAGTATCTCATTTTAATATTATACATTAATAAGGTAATATATGAATATTATATTACCTTATTAATTTATAATATTAAAATTAGATATATTAAAACATATTAATATTGTGAAATATAAATATTATATTTCACAATATTAATATTTTATAATACTGTATTTTAATAAACATTTATTTTCATATATAGTACAGTGTACTGTACTTTTTAGTTTAATCTAAGATTAATTTTAATTAATAATGCTTAAAGACAAACTGTGATTTTTAATTATTAGATCAGAAACATGAATTAAATGTAACGATTAGACATTATAAACACAATAAATAAACCAAAAATAAATCAACTAAAGACACCAAACTAGATCATCATATAATAATAATACTATATATTTATATATAATATATATTTCTCAGCTCAATCCAGTGTTTCTCGAGATCTGCTCTATACAAATCTCTTTATTTTAGCAGGAGATATAAAAACAAATAATTCTACAAAATTCAATGGAAACAATAACGCATCATGCAAAACATGCCGTTCATACACATTGCACCCAAAACAGCTCAATCCAATAAATAAACGAAATATTAAAGTTATTATTATGAAGTACTTTGATTATTCTTGTGGGGGATCACTGAAGTCAGCATGAAATGAAGACGCTGCTGCTTCTATCGGAATGATTTATTGGTTTGTCTCTGGTTGAGTTCAGAGTCGTCTTTATGAGATTAACTCGTTCTGATCTTACTTTAGTCCGTCCCGATCGATGCTCTCGATTAAATCAGAGGCAGCTTCTCACTGAAGAACAGGAAGTGACATGCAGACAGACGTCTCTCCTGAAAGAAAACACGTCCATCACTTCCTCTGTTCTCCGGCGGTCCCGTCCAAACCTGATGGACAGATGAATCTAATCAAACCGGACCGGCTCCGTGTTTCAGGAGCTTCTCCTCCAACAAAAGCAGAACTCAAAGAAGCCACTTAAATCTACAGCGAGAGAGACGAGCGTGTTAATAATTCATGCTGACAGTTTCTGTGGATATATAATAATACATTTCTCTCTTGCGCATGGCTTTTATTCCTGAAAACAAGACAGAAAAGATGTTTTTTGCGTTTGAAGTGATGACACTGAATATGATTGTTTGTTAAGAGAGAAAGCCAGGTTATTATCTTCAGACTGAAGTCTCGTTTGCTCAGGTGATTGATGGCTGACGCTTCGTCAATATCCTGCGTTGTCCAGTCGTACATCAATTTTAGCTTATCAATCATTAATATGTAATTAAACGAGAAGCCCTCGTGACCTCACGCTGCTGTTGTCTCATTTTCATCAGCTAAATGTTTCATATCACAGTCAATAATAAGAGAAGCAAATTCATTCTTTCATAAGAGTCCATGTTTATGATAATCTGTTGAGAGAATGTTATTGTTTAGATGTTTGAAATATCAACTTTGTTAGTCTCAGGATAATCAGAAGTGTAGTTTTGGCTCTGTGTATGATAACTGTTATTGATTAGCTGTCAGACTGTATCAATAGAGCTGTTAAATATGAGCAGCTCACATCATAATGACATAATTGAATATACACCGCTAAAAAAATGATTTTCTGACTTCTTGTTTTGTTTTCCAATACAAATTAAATCAAGATACATTTACTTTAGAAGCAAAATGGCATTTATCAAAATGAAGCGAGTCATTTATTTGTTCATTAATTCATTCTTAAACAAGAAAAATCAGTGGGGTCAAAAATAAATATTGTTATTTCTGACCCCACTGACAGATATTGTTTTCACTTTTAATATAAACTCACTTAGTTTTGATAAATATTTCAAAAATCAGACTTAATATCTTGTGTTGTTTTGCTTCTCAAGTAAATGTATCTTGATTTGTTCTAGAAGACAAGACAGAAATGCAAAGAAATAGTTTTAGCTGTGTATCTAAACCTTAAATCAAGATTACTGAAACCGTTAAATACAGATTTACTTTAGAAGCATGTGTACTTTCTGGAAAATATAAATACATCAAATACATCTTAAAATCTCATTCATAAAGATACTTTTTTATTTTAGAAAAATGTTTGTCAAAGTAAGATTGTATAATTTTGATATATTTTTCAGAAAGTAGAACTTAAAATCCCATTTCATTTTGCTTCTGAATGTTCAGATAATTCTACTGAAAACGAGATACTGACTAAATTTTTTTTTTTTTTTATGTATTTTTATTTTGCAATGTAGTGTCTTTGTGAATATGAAAACATTTTTGACATTGATATCTCTTCTGAAACTCTTAATTAAGCTGTTTTTTTTGTTGTTTTTTTTTTCTTTTTTCAGGAGAAACATATGAGAAGCAAATTAAATTTGATTACCATCTCCAGGGAAAATGTGTGATATTACAGAGATCTCATTTGTGATTTCTGTTAATGTATGTATGCCTCGAAACACAACAGACATTGTGCCATCAGCACATCCACATTCTGTCATCTCACACACACACAGACACACACACACACACAGACACACACACACACACACAGACACACACACACACAGACACACACACACACACACACACAGACACACACACACACACAGACACACACACACACACAAGACACACACACACACACACACAGACACACACACACACAGACACACACACACACACACACACACAGACACACACACACACACACACACACACACAGACACTCAGACACACATACACACACACACACACACACACAGACACACACACACACACACACACACACAACACACACACACACACACACAGACACACACACACACACACACACACACACACACACACACACACACACACACACACACACACACACACACACACAGAGAGACACAGACACACACACACACACACACACACACACACACACACACACACACACACAGAGAGACACAGACACACACACACACACACACACACACCCACACACACACACAGACAGTGAAACACACGCTGGCTGTCACCGAATATGGCTGTGTGACTGCTGAGCGAAATTGCCTTCATTAATCATGTCACGGCCAGTTTAATTTTATCTGCAAAGCTAAACACACTAAACAGCCAACAGCCAATCACAGCCTGCCATTCCAGAGCCAGAGGAACCAGGAGCAGAGCTGAATCTATACATCTGACATGAACACAACCGCTTTCACAATAACCCAACGCCACACAGATCTCTGTCATTTCTCTGTTTCTCTTCAGTCTCCTTCTTCTCAGATGTTTCTCCTGAGATTAAGACTCCGGTCAACTCACATGTGTCTCCTGTAGAGCACATTATATAGAGAATATTACTCAATATTGTGTCTTCTATTATAATAAAAACATCAGAAACTGTTGCTTAAATAAATGTTAGTTGCCAAGGAAATATTTGTCATTTTTCAGTTTAACTTGTATTAAAATCAAACTAAATTAATACTAATTTTATACACATAATAACAAATAAACATGGAAACCCCCCACAAAATTACGAAAACTTTAACTAAAATTGAAGTATAAAATAAATAAATAAATAAATAAATCAAAATTATAATAGTATATAAGTGATACTAAAATAACACTGTTGGTCTCCTCAGAGAAGAAAGAGCATCATCTGAGCAATAACTTTCCATTAAAACCATTAAAAAATTAAAGAAATTTGAAATAAAATATATGGTACAGTAACTGAAATAAGAAAAATGAAAACATGGAAACATGTGGCAGCATTTCTCAATTTTGATGTAGCTTAAGTTAATGTACTGAAAAAGCTATAACTTAACTTGAAAAATGTATAAAGCTACATAAAAAAACAGAAACACAACAAAATGAGTAAAGCTGTAACTAAATAAAAAAATCTAAAAATAAAAAGCAATTTAAAATATTAATAAAAACAGCAAAAATATGACTATTTGTCTCAGAGATGAAAGCACAATCTTGGCGATAACATTCTCCTCTTGCATATGCTGTGATGTTAATGTACAGAAACAAGTGTTTGTGTGTTTCTCATCAGCATTGTGTCAATCTATCAAACACATAAACATTAACGTCTCATAAAAAACTCGTTCATTCACTGTAAATGACTGTAAATGAGCTTTGATGCAAAAAAACAACACAAATCCTCATTGGCTCTTATTTTGTGATGGCTGAATAGTGTTTCCCTCAATTAAGTCCCCATCTCCAGTCAGTTTTCATCTGGAAGTCAGCTGGATTATATGCGATGTAAATGGTGAAGCGTGACGCTCTCTATGGGCTGTAAGACTGTGAAATTATATCAGGTTTAGTGTGATTTTATGGCTCCTGAACAGATGGAAGGCAGATTGTAATAGCGCTACCTGAGCGACTCCTTGCATTGGTTTTTGCATTGACGGCCCGTGACATCCGTTCCTCCATCAAACATCCCAACAATCACATTATGCAATCTATAAGGCACCATGTGATTGCCTTGAGATCCATTAACCCCCCATGCGCGTTTATTTCTTCCCAGCGTTCCCAAGGCTGTTGGGTTTAACGACTCTGAAGTGCACGCCGTCACGCATCCCGCCGAAGGAGGAAAGAAGAATGATGATGACCTGTTACGTTTTTATTTCTTCCATAAATTACTCCATTATGATCTCCATAAAGTGCTGCAGAAGGCGGCTAGCGCAGAAAGCACTAGCAGCTGTTAGCCTCAGCTGAGCTTATCTGCTGTTGTTCTAGATATATAGATCTGTTCATCTATCGCCCTGTCGCTCTGTTTTTCCTCAGTTCTATCACTCTGACGCTCTATGGTTCCATCACTCTATCTATCGCTCTGTTGCTGTATTGTTCTGACGCTCTATTGTTTCATCACTCTATCTATCGCTCTGTTGCTGTATTGTTCTGACGCTCTATTGTTTCATCACTCTATCTATCGCTCTATTGCTGTATTGTTCTGTCGTTCTATGGTTCCATCACTCTATCTATCGCTCTGTTGCTGTATTGTTCTGTCGTTCTATGGTTCCATCACTCTATCTATCGCTCTGTTGCTGTATTGTTCTGTCGTTCTATTGTTTCATCACTCTATCTATCGCTCTGTTGCTGTATTGTTCTGTCGTTCTGTTGTTTCATCACTCTATCTATCGCTCTGTTGCTGTATTGTTCTGTCGTTCTATTGTTTCATCACTCTATATATCGCTCTGTTGCTGTATTGTTCTGTCGTTCTATTGTTTCATCACTCTGTCTATCGCTCTGTTGCTGTATTGTTCTGACGCTCTATTGTTCCATCACTCTATCTATCGCTCTGTTGCTGTATTGTTCTGTCGTTCTATTGTTTCATCACTCTATCTATCGCTCTGTTGCTGTATTGTTCTGTCGTTCTATGGTTCCATCACTCTATCTATCGCTCTGTTGCTGTATTGTTCTGTCGTTCTATGGTTCCATCACTCTATCTATCGCTCTGTTGCTGTATTGTTCTGTCGTTCTATTGTTTCATCACTCTATCTATCGCTCTGTTGCTGTATTGTTCTGACGCTCTATTGTTCCATCACTCTATCTATCGCTCTGTTGCTGTATTGTTCTGACGCTCTATTGTTCCATCACTCTATCTATCGCTCTGTTGCTGTATTGTTCTGACGCTCTATTGTTCCATCACTCTATCTATCGCTCTGTTGCTGTATTGTTCTGACGCTCTATTGTTTCATCACTCTATCTATCGCTCTGTTGCTGTATTGTTCTGTCGTTCTATTGTTCCATCACTCTATCTATCACTCTGTTGCTGTATTGTTCTGTCGTTCTATTGTTTCATCACTCTATCTATCACTCTGTTGCTGTATTGTTCTGTCGTTCTATTGTTTCATCACTCTATATATCGCTCTGTTGCTGTATTGTTCTGTCGTTCTATTGTTTCATCACTCTATCTATCGCTCTGTTGCTGTATTGTTCTGACGCTCTATTGTTTCATCACTCAATCTATCGCTCTGTTGCTGTATTGTTCTCTCGTTCTATTGTTTCATCACTCTATCTATCGCTCTGTTGCTGTATTGTTCTGTCGTTCTATTGTTTCATCACTCTATCTAACGCTCTGTTGCTGTATTGTTCTGTCGTTCTATTGTTTCATCACTCTATCTATCACTCTGTTGCTGTATTGTTCTGTCGTTCTATTGTTCCATCACTCTATCTATCACTCTGTTGCTGTATTGTTCTGTCGTTCTATTGTTTCATCACTCTATCTATCGCTCTGTTGCTGTATTGTTCTGTCGTTCTATTGTTTCATCACTCTATATATCGCTCTGTTGCTGTATTGTTCTGTCGTTCTATTGTTTCATCACTCTATCTATCGCTCTGTTGCTGTATTGTTCTGACGCTCTATTGTTTCATCACTCAATCTATCGCTCTGTTGCTGTATTGTTCTCTCGTTCTATTGTTTCATCACTCTATCTATCGCTCTGTTGCTGTATTGTTCTGTCGTTCTATTGTTTCATCACTCTATCTAACGCTCTGTTGCTGTATTGTTCTGTCGTTCTATTGTTTCATCACTCTATCTATCACTCTGTTGCTGTATTGTTCTGTCGTTCTATTGTTTCATCACTCTATCTATCGCTCTGTTGCTGTATTGTTCTGACGCTCTATTGTTTCAATCACTCTATCTATTGCTGTGGCTCTATCATTCCATTGCTTTTTCTATCGTTCTGTTGCTCTATCTCTCATTCACAGCTCTATCTCTGTCGTTCTGTCACTCTACTATTCCATCAATTTTTTATCATTGCTCTATCTATATTATTGCTCTGTGTCTTTCACTTTGTCGCTCTACCATTCTGTTGTTTTATCTATTGTTCTGTTGCTCTATCTCCAGCTCTGTCTCTATTGTTATATTATCTAGATATAATTCTGTTGCTCTATCCATTGTTTGTCACTTTTGTTATGTCGCTCTGTTTCTATACCATCGCTCTATTTATCTCTCTGTCTCTATCATTCTGTCGCTTTACCGTTCCGTTAACTATAGTTGTGTCATTCTGTCTGTTGTTCGCCACTCTATCACTCTGTCTGTCATTCTGTCGCTCTGTCTCTGTACCATCGCTCTATTTGTCGCTCTGTCTTTACCATTCTGTTGCTCTACCGTTCCATTAACTATCGTTGTATCCTTCTGTCTGTCGTTCACCACTCTATCCCTCTGTCTGTCGTTCTGTCGCTCTACCGATCCATTGCTTTTTCTGTTGTTTCATCGCTCTATTTGTCTCATTGCTTTATCTATCATTCTGATGCTCTATTGTTCTGTCTTTGCGTTCCATCTCTCTACTGTTCTCTTGTTCTGTTGCTCTGTCTCTGTCGTTCTGCTCTATAACTCTGTCGCTCTACTGTTCTCTTGTTCTGTTGCTCTGTCTCTGTCGTTCTGCTCTATAACTCTGTCGCTCTACTGTTCTGTTGCTCTATCTGTCTCAATATCTTCATCACTTTATCTATCGCCCTGTTACTCTATCGTTCCATTGCTCTACCTGTTCTTTGATATATTGTTCTATCTATTGTTCTTTCTTTCTGTTGTTCTATTGCTCTGTTTGCTGCCTATACATGTGGGCATCTAATTTGTAGAGCACCTACCAAGTGGCAGATACATGTACACCAGAATACTGTGGAGGGTACTCAACTTTTGATGTCAGAAACAAAACATTGCAATTTAAAGGAAGTGTTTCTCTTGCTTTTAAATATTTGTAGGTGTATTTATTTGCTTTATTGAATATGCATGATTACATCGCTTGTTGCATTTTGAATCTGCATTAGCATTGTTTTGTCAGTCACAACTCATTGCTGTACTCAACTCTTATGTTATTTGGAAAAAAATCTGGCTCGTAATTACTCAGACGAGGGGGAAATCATTTAAACAGATTGCAATAATGGAATGTTTAGTGATTAATTTTGATGTCGTATATCATAGCAGCAGAACAAATGCGTTCCCATCGTCCGTGACAGATCGCCGTACGTACGGCTGAAAAAGCGAGCGTGTCGTCCAATTGTTGGGAGTGCTCTGATAAAACAGCGTTTGTTAATCTGTCTGTCTAAGAGGACGGCTACAACTCTAAGCACTCCGATTTTCTCATTATTGGTTTTATCTTAAAAGCAGGAACGAGGCTGCAAACGCCACTAAGACGGCTCCATCACAATAAGAAATGATGTTTTCTTTCATGTCCGCGGCCCTGAGTGCAGCATGTGAATGGAAGGGTAATTTGGTGGATGTACACAGGCTGCATCATCTTTTAGGGTAACTACCCGAATAACATTGCTCATCGGCCGGATTCGTTCAGACTGAAAGAATAATGGAGAAACGGGGAGCGAAAGAATGGCAGAACGACACAAAAGCATTGCTTTTGCGTTCCCAAGCACTCAAAAGAATGAGACCCTCCAAATAATAATTTTGACAACCCCGGGGTGCGGTTAATGTTATGGCAGGGGACCCCATTATACAGCCCCCTCCTTTCTCAAGAGCACTGATCTAATTATTGCATGTTAAATGGGCATCTGGTAAATGGTGCATATAATGATGCATTTCCAGTGATCTGCATTAAGTGCGCTCTTGTCCTGCTGCAGGCTTTGACACACAAATTGGTCCTCTCAGGCTCGGCCCGTCCTCCATCACGGCTCCGGGCTGATGAGTAACCCCACTTACGACATGCCCCGGGTCCTCCACGTAATTAATGAAGTCAGGCATTTGATTGATTTAGTCCATAACGTGCCGGTTTGGGGAGTTGAGCCGAGATCACTGAGAAAATGAATTCAGAAAATACATGAGCGAGAACACGTCCTCTCTTGCAGGTGAGTTTATTTGACATTCAAATCTATGAAACTGCCGATTTATGATTATTTTCCAGTGCTAATTAACAAGTGTGACTCTGAAGGGAGGCCGTTTGTTCTCCAGCAGTTTGAAACGACCTCTGTCCGTCTGTTACACTGAAAAAAAATCACAAATGACTACAAAGAAATGGCAAGTAACACATTGAAATAAATGTGAAATGAAGTAGAGAGACTGAAATGGTATTTACACTCTTAAAAATAAAAGTGCTTCACGATGCCATACGCTCTATTTGCACAGGATTAGTTGTACCTGGTGACCTCCAGTCATAATTACAGAGGTTGTCTGTGATCTTAATCCCGTGCAAATCGGCCATGTCTGTGATTTGACCTGCATTTGGCGGGTCGTATATAATTTTCCGATGTTTTTGTTTCCTGTGCGCCTTTTTATCCATCTTTCTGCGTTGGAGTGTTATAATAGTATTCTGGGTGCTGTCATATCGCTATATTTGCAGAAAGAGAAAGCCGAAAAGGTTTCGAGGTTAATGCGTTTAAAAAAAATCAAGCATAAAAGCTTGAGATATTATTTTAACCTGGTGAAATTTGTGGCGAAAGAAGGTTCTTGAGATTATAAAAAGGTAAGAAAGAGATGGTTCTTTGACTAATTGGTTCTTAGTGGAATCAAAAATGGCTCTTCTGTGGCATCGCTGTGAACTGTGATTATATCAACATGCAATATCATTAACGAAAAAGACGAGACTACAACGTAGCTTAAATTAGAACTCTGTAATCCACAATTTCTCTGTTTTTCATGCATGGGTTGCCAGATTTCAAGAGTTTAAATTCCCCCAATCTGAGCGTCTCCCTGATAAAAGACACATTATCTGGCCAGTTTTTAATTTATCTTCACAACCTGGCAACTATTCGCACATGCTTACAGTTTTCGCTTTCATAATGTAGACTGTGTTTGTATTTCTGTATTACACATAATATATATAATTATGTATATTATTTTTATCTAGTAAATCATGAAACTAGAAGATAATTTTGAGCAAAATAATTGTTAAATATTAGTTATTATGCAGCATGACAAAATTTTAATTGACTAAAATTCCCAGACTTTTAGTCAAATACAACTTGACTAAACAAAAAACAGGGACAGGTTGACTAAATATGATAAAATCTCAGAAGGACATTTGAGGCAGGACTAAGACTAAAACTGAATCTACTGTAAACTGGGTCAGTGACCAGAGACGGGACATTAGCAGGGCACTGCAATCAGAAATACCATTTATTAGCTTTCGCTGCCAAAATATTTAGGTTTCAGACCGACTCTGTCTGTGGTAACAGTCAAGACTCAAATGAGTAGCAAACAGTGACCGTGCTGATTGATGAACCTAGATTTATTAACATAGTAAATCAAGAAATATCAAACAAGAAGATCCAGTTTCTGCAATCAAAAATGACCCAGGACACGACACACGGCCGCTCTATGAAGGAGCCTGAAATTCTGCCATTATTCAGTGGTTTTAAACCTGAATGCTGTTTTTGTTTAGTTTTTTAAATGTTAAGGAATCTTTACAGAGCTTTTTTTCTCCATACAGTGACAGTGACGATGTCTGTGAAGCTTCAGAAATGATAAAAAGCACTTAAAGTCGTCCATTAATGCTGTACGTCCATTATGTAGGTCTAGTCATGAAGGTTTTTGTTGATGTATGGCATCATTTATTTAAAAGCAGCACTTCACTTGCTTCCTTTTAATGATTTTATTCTTTAAAGAAAATAATAATAATTTAAGGCTGTTGCAAATGGGGCAACTACTAGTTTGTGGTCTTTGTTTTTATGTTTGTGAAATATATTTAATATTTGTATTAGCAAAAACAGCAAAACCCTGTGGGAAACGTATGGCAAACATTACTTTAATGCTGTGCTATATGAGTATCTTTGAGATATTATTATTTTGATGTTATTATAGTTTCACTATTTTTATATTTCATTTGAATATTTTCCATTTTCATTTGAATTATTTCAATTTTAGTTTTATGTATGCCTATATAGTTTTTATTTCTTTTTATTACAGTTTTTGTAGATTTTAGTTGTGATTGAAATGTTTTTAAGTTAAACATTTTGTTAAATTTTTGTTGTTTTATCACTTTTAGTAGTTTTAGTTTATTTAATGTGTCTATATAATTTTTCATTATGTGTGTGTGTATCTGTATGTGTGTGTGTGTGTGTGTGTGTGTGTGTGTGTACTGTATATTGTTATATGTTCCTGTGGCTCAGTGGTAGAGCATTGCGTTAGCAGCACAAAAGGTTGTGGGTTCAATTCCCAGGGAACACATATACTGATAAAAAAAAGATATGTATAGCCTAAATTCACTGTAAGTCGCCTTGGATAAAAGCGTCTGCTAAATGCATATATATATATACAGTATGTACACACAGTGGATATAAAATGTCTACACACCCCTGTTAAAATGCCAGGTTTCTGTGATGTAAAAAAAAATGAGACCAATATAAATAATTTCTGAACGTTTTCCACCTTTATTGTAAACTACTCAATTAAAAAACAAACTGAAATATTTTAGGAAAGGGGGAGTCAAAAAAAAATAAAAAAAATAATGTGGATGCATAAGTATACACACCCTTAAACTAATACTTTGTTGAAGCACCTTTTGATTTTATTACACCACTCCGTCTTTTTGGGTATCAGCGTGATATCTTGACTTAGCAATATTTAATATAAAAAGCTCCACATCTGTCAGATTGCGAGGGCATCTCCTGTGCACAGCCCTCTTCAGATCGCCCCACAGATTTTCAGTCAGATTCAGGTCTGGGCTCTCGCTGGGCCATGCCAAAACTTGATCTTCTTCTGGTGAAGCCATTCTTTTGTTGATTTCGATGTATGCTTTGGCTTGTTGTCGTGCTGAAAGATGAAGTTCCTCTTTCAGCTGAAGAAAAACAGCCCTAAAGCATGCTTCACTGTGGCTATGGTGCTCCTTTGGTGATGTGCAGTGTTGGTTTTTCACCAAACATACCTTTTAGAATTATGGCCACATTTCCCACATGCTTTTGGGAGACTTATAATGTGTTTTTGCTAAATTTACCCGGGCTTGGATGTTTTTCTTGCCGCTCTACCACATAGCCCAAACATATGAAGAATAAGGGATAATTTTGTCACATGTACTACACAGCCAGTGCTCTCCTGCAGCTCCTTTAATGACCAGTTTTCTTCTCATCTTTTCATCAATTTTGGAGGGACATCCAGTGCTCGGTAATATCACTGTTGTGCTATATTTTCTGCACTTGATGATGACGGTCTTCACTGTGTTCTTGGGTATATCTAATGCCTTGGAAATTCTTCTGTACCCTTCTCCTGACTGATAACTTTTAACAAAGAGATCCCTCTGATGCTTAGGAAGCTCTCTACGGACCATGGCTTTTGCTGTAAGACAATGTCAGGAAAAGCCTGCTAGAACAGCTCAACTGTATTTGGGTTTAACCAGAGGCACTTTAAATGATAGCAGGTGTGTACTGACTCCTGTTTAACACGAGTCTGAGTGTGATTGCTTCAGTCTGAACACATCCCCAGTTATAAGAGGGTGTGCACACTTATGCAACCACATTATTCTAGTGTATTATTTCCTAAAATATTTCAGTTTGTTTTTTAATTGAGTTGTACAGGTTATAGCTTACATGAAAGTGGAAAAAGTTCAGATATTATATTGGTCTCGTTTCTTTTACATCACAGAAACCTGGCATTTTAACAGGGGTGTGTAGACTTTTTATATCCACTGTGTGTACATACTGTGTATACATATATATATATATATATTAGTGTTGTCTAACGATTAATCGCATCCAAAATAAACAGTTTTTGTTTGCGTAATATATCTGTGTTCTTTGTATATTTATTATGTATATTTTGAAAGTATTTACATGTCTATATTTATATTCATATAACTTATATTATGAATAAATATATTTAATATATAAAAATAACAATATTTCTGAAATATGTACGTGCATGTGTGTGTATTTATACATACATAATAAATATACACAGCACACACACACATATATTATGTAAACAAAACTTTAATTTTGGACGTGATTAATCGTTTGACAGAACTAATATATATCGTTGATATATGTTATAATTAAGTTTTATTTTATTTTAGTTTCAAGTAGTAAAATGTTGTTTTTAATGATTTTATTTTCAGGTTTAGTTTTAGTTAACTATAATAACCCTGCTTTAATGCAAACTTTGCTAACTAACCCGTTTTTTCAAGCATGGCTCTTCTCTGTCCCAGAGCTCTTGAACTTTATATCCTTCTGTTCATTTATTTGAAGGTACAACACTTTTAGGAAACCACTTGGATCTATTAATTCGATGGGCTGCACAGTTCTGGAAGTGTTTTCCTCATGTGTGTGTGTTTGAGAGGTGTACACGTCTCTCCTGCAGTGCTGGGAGCTGACCTTTCCTCGTATCATCGGCAATCATATTATTCACTTTATGAGCCTTGATTTACCGAACATGCCCTGCGCTGATATCCGCTCTAAATGTCGGGACAAGGACTCATTAAAAGACCTTTAAACGAGCCTTTAGAATCCGGCCTGTCTTTGTTTTATTTGTCTGCTGCTTAATTATAGAAGATCATCTGCTGCATAACGAGCACAAACCAACACAGCCCATAATACTGCCGGAGCGCGTTCAGCACAAACTCTCATATCATCCATATATGATTGCATACAATAACATACACATTCACGGATTCGTTGTATTGAAATACTGTGGCTAATTTACAATAACTGCAGTAATATCTCCAGATGAACACTTTCTGAAGCAGCTCAGCTTTACTTGATTCTCCATCAATCATGTTTTATTCTCAAATCTGATCATCAGGATCTTCTGAGGAGCGTTTGTTACTTTCACTGTTCCTCAGCGGAGGAACGATCTTCATCACATCTTCTGAGGAGCGTTTGTTACTTTCACTGTTCCTCAGCGGAGGAACGATCTTCATCACATCTTCTGAGGAGCGTTTGTTACTTTCACTGTTCCTCAGCGGAGGAACGATCTTCATCACATCTTCTGAGGAGCGTTTGTTACTTTCACTGTTCCTCAGCGGAGGAACGATCTTCATCACATCTTCTGAGGAGCGTTTGTTACTTTCACTGTTCCTCAGCGGAGGAACGATCTTCGTCACATCTTCTGAGGAGTGTTTATTACTTTCACTGTTCCTCAGCGGAGGAACGATCTTCATCACATCTTCTGAGGAGCGTTTATTACTTTCACTGTTCCTCAGCGGAGGAACGATCTTCATCATATCTTCTGAGGAGCGTTTATTACTTTCACTGTTCCTCAGCGGAGGAATGATCTTCGTCACATCTTCTGAGGAGCGTTTGTTACTTTCACTGTTCCTCGGCGGAGGAACGATCTTCATCACATCTTCTGAGGAGCGTTTGTTACTTTCACTGTTCCTCAGGGGAGGAATGATCTTCGTCACATCTTCTGAGGAGCGTTTGTTACTTTCACTGTTCCTCAGCGGAGGAACGATCTTCGTCACATCTTCTGAGGAGCGTTTGTTACTTTCACTGTTCCTCAGCGGAGGAACGATCTTCATCACATCTTCTGAGGAGTGTTTGTTACTTTCACTGTTCCTCAGCGGAGGAACGATCTTCATCACATCTTCTGAGGAGCGTTTGTTACTTTCACTGTTCCTCAGCGGAGGAACGATCTTCATCACATCTTCTGAGGAGCGTTTGTTAATTTCACTGTTCCTCAGCGGAGGAACGATCTTCATCACATCTTCTGAGGAGCGTTTGTTACTTTCACTGTTCCTCAGCGGAGGAACGATCTTCATCACATCTTCTGAGGAGCGTTTGTTACTTTCACTGTTCCTCAGCGGAGGAACGATCTTCATCACATCTTCTGAGGAGCGTTTGTTAATTTCACTGTTCCTCAGCGGAGGAACGATCTTCATCACATCTTCTGAGGAGCGTTTGTTACTTTCACTGTTCCTCAGCGGAGGAACGATCTTCATCACATCTTCTGAGGAGCGTTTGTTACTTTCACTGTTCCTCAGCGGAGGAACGATCTTCATCACATCTTCTGAGGAGCGTTTGTTACTTTCACTGTTCCTCAGCGGAGGAACGATCTTCGTCACGTCTTCTGAGGAGCGTTTGTTACTTTCACTGTTCCTCAGCGGAGGAACGATCTTCGTCACGTCTTCTGAGGAGCGTTTGTTACTTTCACTGTTCCTCAGCGGAGGAACGATCTTCGTCACGTCTTCTGAGGAGCGTTTGTTACTTTCACTGTTCCTCAGCGGAGGAACGATCTTCGTCACGTCTTCTGAGGAGCGTTTGTTACTTTCACTGTTCCTCAGCGGAGGAACGATCTTCATCACATCTTCTGAGGAGCGTTTGTTACTTTCACTGTTCCTCAGCGGAGGAATGATCTTCATCACATCTTCTGAGGAGCGTTTGTTACTTTCACTGTTCCTCAGCGGAGGAACGATCTTCATCACATCTTCTGAGGAGCGTTTGTTACTTTCACTGTTCCTCAGCGGAGGAACGATCTTCATCACATCTTCTGAGGAGCGTTTATTACTTTCACTGTTCCTCAGCGGAGGAACGATCTTCATCACATCTTCTGAGGAGCGTTTGTTACTTTCACTGTTCCTCGGCGGAGGAACGATCTTCATCACATCTTCTGAGGAGCGTTTATTACTTTCACTGTTCCTCAGCGGAGGAACGATCTTCATCACATCTTCTGAGGAGCGTTTGTTTCTTCATCTCTCGATCAGCATTGTATTATGTTTGGATCATTTACATCTCATCTTACTGAGAGATATTACTGGAGATATAGAGCGACGATTGATATTTAGATCATTTTATGTCAGTATCTGCTGTACTGTTATAAACATCTCCTTGATTTACATCACAAGCATCAGAATATCATCATTTAAATATCAGCAGCTGCACCAGAGTTTGCGAGTTTGAGTCTGAATAAAATTACAATATTTTTCCTCCATATTCTATATAAGCCTAATGCATTAAAACGCATTACATAAAATGCAAAATTTACATAAAAAAATATTTTGTCTAAAGGTTCAGTCGGTACTTCCATTAAAATATATATTTTTTTTTTTTCAGGGTTACAGCTGCGCTAAACATGGCACATCCATTTATTTATTTATGTATTTTTAAATCAGTTGTGCATCAGCACACGCGCTTTCCTCAAGTAAACACATACATTTACACATAATACAGATGAAACAGCATCACATGCACATGCACTGAACTAGCGTTTGCTGCCTGCTGTCGTTTCTCTCAGTGCTCTTGGCTTCATTTATCACCCATGTGCCTTTAAAATCTGTGAGTTTGTGACATAACAGATGGATGTGGAGGAGAAGAGGCCAGTGAATGATCATGCGTCTCCTCCTCCTGATCTGTCATTTAATGAGACTCAATCTACAGGGGGCCGAACGCACGCTTACGAATGATAACGCCACGCGGCTGTGTTTCTCTGAATCTCTGATGGGTTCCTCAGAGAGCGGATCTGCGTCTCTGTGCCGTGGCTGGAGTTCTTTATTAGCATGACTGTGACCTTTCTGCTCGGATCGGGCTGCTGGGATTCTCGCGGCGGCTGTGAACTCGGTGGGTTTTATCGGCCACTGCAGAGAAGCAGAAGCCTTGCTTTTGTCTCTTCAGAACTGATTAATGAGTCCCGGCGCTTTACAGAAACACACAGAAAATATGCATGGAAATCTAGCTTAATAATGTAGAATTAATAACAAGAGCTGGTGCTGAAAATCACCACACGAGGCAGCAGAGAGTTAAAATGCTTTTGTTAATAATAATCGGTAATATTTTATTTTAAGCTACTACTATTATAATAACAATTAACTATGCATAATTACATGCAAGTAACCTTAAGACAACCCCTAATCCTAATCATAAGTGCATGTAGTTAATTAATATTACTAAGTAACATGGACACATTAAAATAAAGATTAACCAAATGATTCTTTGATATTATTTACTCTACCCTTATGTTGATCCAAACACGTAATATTTTAAAACCCAAACTGTTTTACTCCAAGTCTTCTGAAGTCAAATGATGTGTTATGTGAAGAACAGAGTCTAATTATAGCACTTCACTAATTATCATCTTTCTTCTGAGATCTCATTTTCAGACGTTCAGTTATGAAAACTAGTGACATTTCTCATCATGTTTTAATTTGAATACGTATGTGAAATGAGATTGAATAATGAGAATATTGAGCTCTAGTCTGTTCCTCACACAAAGGGTTAAAGTCACACAGACTGTTCTTAATGATGTCTACGTTTGGGGTCAGAAATTAATTAATGCTTTTATTCAGCAAGGATGCATTAAATTGATCAAAAATGACAGTAAAGATTATTGTAATGTTACAAAATATTTATATTTCAAATAAATGCTGTTCTTTTGAACTTTCTATTCATCTGTGAATCCTGAAAAATAAAATGCATCACAGTTTCCACGAAAATATTGTGCAGCACGACTGATAATAATCAGAAATGTTTCTTGAGCAGCAAATCAGCATATTATTATGATTTCTGAAGATCATGTGACACTGAAGACTGCAGAAATGATGCTGAAAATACAGCTGTGCATCACTGAAATAAATAACTTTTTAACAAATAGTCAAATAAAAAAACTGCTATTTTACATGATGATAATATTTCATATTTGTGAATGTGTTTTTGATCATATAAATGCAGCCTTGCTGAGCAGAAGAGACCGAACCCAAGGTTTTGAACAGTAGTGTATGCAGAAATAAGCGCTTTAACATTGTTTGCTTTCGTGTTTCACAGGGAATATAACGTCACGCAGGTTTAATATAATGTGACGGTGAGTGAACTATAACAGAATCAGTTGCTTTAACTCTCCGGTTGTTTGTTCCTCGCTGGACCTGACTGGACCTCCATTCGTCATGACAGTACCAGAATGCACTCCTACAGCGATTCGGCACAGTTCGTTTTTATTTCCCATGAACAGAAATGTCTTCAGACTTCTGTGAGGATGATCATCAGTGAAATGCGATTGATTAATGGCGGACATGGCGTCAGAGCAGCGCTCATTGTGCCTGTAATGGACGTATCAGTCACACGTCTGCTGTTCAAATTAGACGTCATTAATTGTGACAGACGCTGTGATGGTGTCGTGGTGAAGGGCCAAACTGATTAAATGCTTAATTTTGTGCAGACACGAGAACCAAGAGGCTTTGTTTTGTTTATTTGCTCATGCATATTTATGATTATTCATGTTGGGTCACCTAAACCGTCTAATCTGGGGCATTTCGTGCGCTGCTTCTGATATGACACGCTTCAGCGTTAACCCACAAAGCTTTGCCGTTTTCACTCTTGAAGATCCCGATGATGGCAGTTTTTTGGGAGTATCAGCTTTGTCCCAGTGGTTCCTCCTGAAAAGTCTCCTGATCATTTTTTGAGCTCATTTGAGCTTTTTAGTCGAATCACAGCACAGTTCGAGACATGCATGTGAAGTCACCGGGACCTTTTTATTATCTCGCCGAACTTCAGCAAATGTCCTCATTTGCTTGCGTTGCTGTCTATGAGAGATAACTGAGCTAGTAATGAGATCATGATGATGCAATTTTAAACTGTTCCGAAATACATCTAGCACCACAGCCCAAAGGAGAATGTTATTGCTCAGTTATGTCTCATTTGTGTATCACCTTTGCCTCATCAGCGATAAAAACAGACCCTATTACTCATACAGAAAGAGTCTGGAGCTATAAAATGAATGTAGAGCAGCTCATCAAAAAATGTTGAGCTTATGTTGAGACGTTTAATTGGTATCTTGGCAAATGTGAGCACAGTTTGAGAGATATTTGAGATTTTTTCTCAAACGCGGAAGTGAGATTGCCTTTTTATGTGACATGGATTCAGCAAATGTTTCTATTCGGTTGCATTGCTGTCTATGAGGAATAACTGAGCTAGTGAAGAAATCTCATATGTGAAAATTATGATTTAATTATGATTTAAATTACCAGAGGAGAATGTTTTTGCTCAGTTATGTCTCATTTGAGTATTTTTTGTCTCAGATTTTTCTCCTGAAATTTCTCAGAAATATAAACGGACCTAATTGAGTCACTAGTTGCCATCTAGTAAGAGTATAGTTCTATCAAATGAATGTAGGACAGTTCAATCATTGATGAGACATGCTTCAGGCTTTTGATTGGTATGTTGGCAAAACTAAGCATAGTTTGAGACATTGTTAAGATCTCTGAAACTTGCAGGTGAGATTGCAGTTTTTTTCAGGAACGTCTCATTTAGGCGAGAAGTAACTGAGCTAGTAAAGATATATCATATGAGAAAATCACGATGAGGCTATTTCAAACTGTTAGAAAGTGTAACTAGTACTAAATTCCCAGAAGAGAATGTTATTGCTCAGTTCTGTCTCATTTGAGGATCAACATTGTCTTAATTCTTTCTCATGAAATTATAACCTAAATTAGAAACTAGTCATGTATTAAGAGTATAGTAAGAGCTTAAATAAGGCTTTTATTTGGTATCTTGGCAAATCTGAGCACAGTTTGAGACACTGAAAGCCAAATGTGAGAAAAGTCTCCATTAGAGTGAGAAATAACTGAGCAAGTGCACAGATCTCAGTTATGTTTCATTTGAGTCTCATGAAATTTCAACCCAAATAAGTAGTTGTGTAGTAAGAGTATATTAGGAGCTCAAATTATTGAGACGTGTTTGAGCTTATTGAGGTTTTTAATTGGTATCTTCTTGGCAAATATGAGAACAGTTTAAGACATTGTTGAGATCTCTTCTTGAACTTGCATGTGAGATAACTCGGCTCTTTTTTTAGGAAAAGTCTCCATTTGAGTGACAGAGTACAGAGATCTCATGTGAAAATCACGATGACGCAGTGGTAACTTTATTGCTCAGTTATGTTTCATTTGAGTCAAAACTAAATACAGCCCAGCGCTGGGTAAAATATGGACGAACCCAGCGGTTGGGTTACCGCTCAGAAGGTTGGGTTAATCATTCAACCAAACTATTGGTTAAAAACAACCCAGCATGTGTTCTGTACAATATTTACCCAGCACTGGGTTGTATTTAACCCAGCATTTAATTTGATTGTAGTATAGTATAGATCTCAAATCATTAATGAGAAATATTAGAGCGTATCTTGGCAAAAATGTGACCCTGGAGCATAAAACCAGTCATTAGTGTAAATTATTTTAAATTGAGGTTTATACATCACCTGAATGCTGAATAAATCATATTTCCATTGATGTATGGTTTGTTATGATCGGACAATATTTGTAAATCTGGAATCTGAGGATGCAAAAAAATCTAAATATTGAGAAAATCATCTTTAAAGTTGTTCAAATGAAGTTGTTAGCAATGCATATTACTAATCAATAATTATGTTTTGATATATTTATGGTAGAAAATTCACTAAATATCTTCATGGAACATGATCTTTACTTAATATCCCAATGATTTTTGTCATAAAATAAAAATCTATAATTTTGACCCATACAATGTATTGTTGGCTATACTTGTGCTGCTTATGACTGGTTTTGTGCTCCAGGGTCACATATGAGAACAGTTTGAGACATTGCTGAGATCTCTTTTTTTCAGGAAGTGAGAAATAACTGAGCTAGTGCAGAGATGCTCTTCTTCCTCGTTTAGATGTCCACTCGCTGAAAGAGCCCATTGTGTGTGTTTTGGGTAAAATTGGCACGGTCTCCGTCACGCCAACTTTCTCCGTCCGGCTCGTCTGCCCGCGGACACAAAGGCCAGTCGGCCGGCCTGATTTTTGAACAAAAGCGAGAGTAGTATGGTGGAAGCGGAGCCTCTACGTTTGGGGCCCGTCCGCGGCAGACTGGAGCTGCACACTTGAGTGGCTCCGCTCGCTGATAGCAGCTGACACACGCTGTTATTAAGATACATCAACAGTTGGAGCTGGAGTCGATACGCGGAGGGGTGTGGAGCCGAGGCGACGGTCCTGTTTCTAAACCCCGTCGGGTCCCTCACCTGTCTCTCTGGTGCGGGGCCAAAGCGCGCCGTGCGGCCCCTAAAGCCGGTCGGCTCTGGTACGCTCCAGTGGATCTGCGGCTCTGGAACAGCTCGTCTCTCCATCCCGCCTAGAGCGCTGCACATGTCGCCCAGCAGCGGGACGAGCTTGTTTTGGCGAGGCAGAGATGCTGAGTCTTGCATCCGACCTCAAAAAACAGCAGAAAATCAAGAGTTTTTATGATATCGTGCTGTAGCTTCCTTAGCCGTCATCAGTTTGTCCGGCACTCGCTCGGCAGATATTTCATTCTCAATTATACACTGCAAAAAATGATTTCCTTACTTAGTATTTTTGTCTTGTTTTCTAGTATAAATATCTAAACATTCTTGAATCTAGATGCATTTACTGTACAAGTAAAATCATTTAAGATATTGTTCTTTTCAAAAAAAAAAATTAAATCAACATTCTGTTGCAAAAATACCTTCTAATGAGGTAAGAAAAATAATCTTAATTCAAAGGCTAAACAAGATATTTTTTCTCGCCCCATTCGCAGATATTTTTGCTTGTTTTATTGCTTGTTTTATTTTTTTTACAGAAAACAAGCCATAATATCTTAAATCATTTGACTTGTACAGTAAATGCATCTTGATTCAAGAATGTTTATACTCGAAACAAGACAGAGATACTAAGAGAATCATGTTTTGCGGTGTACAGAAATACTTTGATGACAGACTTTGCATCATTTCAGATGCTGTGGAACAAGATCGGTCCGCTGGTTAGTCGGGATTTTCAAAGTCACATGACTGTTTGATGCACATGGAGGAATTTATTCGGCAAATACTTTTCCATCTCCCATTATTAGCATTAGCCGCTTTCGCACTAGTCAAAAACCACTTCAAGCGAGCATAAAAACTTTCTTTGTGAATTAAGGGATTTTTTTTCTAAATTTGACATTTCCATCATTTGTTTCTGATGCTAGACTTCAAAATGCAGATAAAAACAGAGTGATGGAAACAGATTTACTCTGCAAACAATGTCTTATTCCTCAGTATGTTTGTCTAGTTCAAAGAATTAGAATTCTAATTCAGTTCAAATGTCTAAACATTCTTAAATCAAGATGCATTTACTGAATATATTAAGTCTTGTTTTCTGAAAAATGTATTGAAACTAAGTGAGTTTTTGCTTAAAGCAAGAAAAAGTATTCATCTGTCAATGTGGTCAGAACAATAAATGTGATTCAAAAAAGAAACTAGATAATTGTTCTGTCACCACTGACAGATATGTTTCTTGTTTGAAGCAAAAACATGCTTTTTTCAGAAAACGAGCTTATGTTCTGAAGTCATCTCCAGTAAATGCGTCTTGATTTAATAATGTGTTCATATTTATACTAGAAAACAAGGTAAAAGTACTAAGTAAGATTTGTCTGAATCTGAACTGCTATGAACAAAAGAAAGTCCGTGGCTCTATAAAGTCTCTCAGCAGATGATTTAGTTTTCCGCTTGGACTGAATCCAAAGCCGCAGCGTTTGGATAACGTACGAGCAGATGTTTGTGTTTCGAGAACATCGCTCTGAACATGATGCTTATGAATGAAGTTGCCTTTTACCCTTTCGAGCGCCATAAATGATCACGCATATAAACAACTGCTTTTAGCGCATTGGTAATGAGCCTGAATGAGGACGAGACATGTTAAAGAGCATCAGCGGAATTAAAATGCATAAATCTATAGAACAGGGACGTTAATATGATAAATCACAGGCTTTGTGCTAATGATCAGAGTGCATGTGTCACGAGGAACGTGTCAGATCATCTCTCCACGAC
>JAPDDL010001501.1:0-18010 GCA_027422435.1 Schizopygopsis pylzovi | reverse complement strand
TCATCAAAAAAGAAAAAGCACAGGCAGGTTGACGTTTGTTTAGATAGCTGCTCTGAAACCAGGATTGCTGGGAAGAATGAATCGCGTCAGCACAGCTTCAGATAGAAATGTGCAGATGTCTGGTTTGACGTACCTTTCTCTTGTACTGAATGAGACGCTTGCAGTTTGTCAGTCCTGTTGCAGATAGGAGCTCTGTGCTCTGCCATGGTACATTTTTATAGCTCCTGCCATTCTAGTCTGTTCCTCCTCCTACAGTTTGCCACTCCTTTGCTTCTCATCTCTTTGAATATTTCACAGAGGATTTTCTCTCCCAGTTTGGCCAGGGCTTCAGGCATTTCCTCATTCACAGTTTGAATGCCTGTGACCGTTACCAGCCTCTCTTTAATCAAATGCTGACTGATACGTGATGCGGTGCAGAGCTAGACTAGCTGGCCCACACCTATACCTCAAAGTCTTTCATTCTTCATGCACGTACAGTGATGCTCTGCAGCTTCCTCCTTTTGTGGTGTGCTGCTTTGCTGTTCTGATCATTAGAGGGAAAAAGGGAGCTTCTGGGGGAAGGGAGGTGAAAATGTGTGAGTGCGCTGCTCAAATCAAATCACTTTTATTGTCACATCACCACAGCACAAGTGCCTTGGTGAGTGAAATTCTTACGAGCGTGCTCCAGACAGTGCAAAAAAAAACAATTTACATATGGACAGTACATATTTACAGACTTACAGAAGACTGTGCAGAATACACATACATATACTCCATACACAGTGTACTATTAGACATACTTAGTTATCGATACGCATTATACACCGTATGTACACATCTACATTATGTACACATCTATATATAGTATTATGTATAGTATTATGTGAAGGTGCAACAGATTATAAATTTACAGTAGATTGGTTGTGCAAAGGTGAAAAAGATTATGCATATGCAGTGTCGTGGATGTGCGTTGTATGGTGTCCAGTGATAGCAGATGTGTTAGTGTAGTGTGTGCGTGTAGTCCAGTTGAACTGTGTTAAAGTGCAGTGCATGGCATATTGTAAAGTGGGAGTGTGCTGTAGGGTGTATTAGTTTTTGCTGTTCATTAGCCTAATAGCCTGAGGGAAAAAGCTGTCCCTCAGTCGGCTAGTGCGGGATCGGATGCTGCGGAGACGTCTCCCTGAGGGCAACAGAGAGAGCAGTCTATGGGACGGGTGGCTGGAGTCTTTGATAATCCTCCGGGCTTTCCTTGTACACCGCCTGGTGTAGATATCCTGGAGGGAGGGAAGCTCACCTCCAACAATGTGGCGGGCAGTTCGCACGACCCGTTGCAGAGCCCTGCGGTTGCCAGCGGTGCTGTTTCCAAACCAGGCGGTGATACAGCCGGTCAGGATGCTCTCCACAGTGCAGGTGTAGAAGGACCTGAGGATTCTGGGGCTCGTTCCAAACTTCCTCAGCCGTCTCAGGAAGAAGAGACGCTGATGTGCCTTCAGCACTGCATCTGTGTGAGCAGACCATGTGAGATCCTCGGTGATGTAATAAACCAGTTTAATATAGAGCTATTATTTCAGCTCCGGGAATTAGTTATTAAATATTTAATATTGCTTGGTTAAAAGTAATATTAATATTTAACTTATTTATACTGTATTAAGTGAACGTCCACCGAACACTAACTTCAGCATATCTTGTCGAAATCGAGCTTAGGTAGCTTTCTCTTTTATGGCAAATAAGGATAAAACTTCAAATCACATTCCAGAGACAATTCTTTATGAAATGAAAAATGGTTTATTCGTAATACTGCTATTCTAACATAAATGGATTAACTGATAAGACACAAACATACATACACACAAAGACATGCATAAGGGATTTTGGTAAGTAAACTCCTAAAGTTAAAATTAGCCCTTTTAGCTATTTTAACGCTTGACTCGACCGGAAAGATCACGACAGATGCCTTATGCTCTGTTACTGCATTCAGATCAAATTTCACCAGTTCAATCAGCAATATAGATTTAGTTAGAGGTACTTGCTTGTTGACAAAGCAGGTTGGAAGTTGTTTCGTTTCCTTCAAATGCGTTGCTCTGGTCTTTGTCCTCGGAAACCACGTGGGTTGGTTCGTGCGTCTTCGGGTGCTCTCGGGTGGAAACACGTGATGTGTGGATGCTGCCGCGTGACGTCACAGAAAAGGCTCTCCTCTCGTCTGCAGGCGTTGAGTTCGTCGTTCTTTGCTGTTATGCCTTCTATCCTTCGAATTCGACTGGATGGTTGGTTTAGTCGGTGTCGAGGCCAGAATTCAGGTAAGAACGCGAGCAGGCAGAGAAGTTACGAGCGCTATTCAAGAGATGTTAACGAGCCAATAGATGTTCATGCCAAGAGCCACGCCATGTTCGAGAGAGAGCGTTTTGCAACTGGCGCGTTGTTTTTCAACAGTCCGACTTGCCCCTCCCCACGGGCGGCTTGTCGAATCCGATTGTCCGTGTGGGGCGGAGCCCCGCCCATGTCCAGACTTGCTGGGTGGACCAAAAGTTCTGTGATATCTCATCACTTTTGGGAAGGATACCCTTATCGATCTTTATACATGTATAATTATGCAGGGTATTAAAATTTAACGGTCATCAACACAGTCTATCACAATTCGAGGCTAGCTTTCTTTAGAGATCAAACACTGCATTTTCAAACACACATCACAGTTTATGCCGTTTTAACCCATGATTAAAAATCACCCACGTTGTTCTAAGTAATTCGCATTCAAAATCATCACATCAAGCCTCTGAGGGAAAGAGTACACATCAATATCCATATATTTATTTGTGTAGATAGTTATACGTGGAGAAAATGTCAGGAAAAAGGTTTTCCTTTGTCTGTCCGCTGGACAGAGTACTGCTTCGTGCTGGGAGAGAGGGAGGGGTTGAAATACCCTCTAGGAATGTAGACATGAAGGCGTCCAGAGCCATTCCCGGAGCCGTCCGTACCTTTGCACCGAGCGTTAGTGATGGGATCAGTTGACCTTCTCCCTTTTGCATGAAAGGGAGGACTTTTGGGTAATAATTAATTTCTGTTGCTGGGTTTGAATTCTCCGTGTGTGTCTTCAGGTTGACATTGTGTTACACATCCCCCTTTTGTGTGGAGATGTACCCGATGGAACATCTTCAGGCACTGGAACAAGAGGCAGAGAGAATGGACACACACAAGACACCAACGAGATCTCTATCACTGACTGAAAACTGGTGCAGGGTAATTTGGAAAGGAACAGGTGAGAAACTTGAGAAGACATAGGGCTACCTTGTTTAGCATCGTTGACAATTGGGTCATTTTGACTGGTTTAATTGTCGGGGTTTTCACGAGACGGTATAGGCATGATCTCAATCAGGTTGGTCACATTCTCGGGTTCGGATTCTAGGTCGAGATTACCACGTCGAAAAAGGCGAGGGATGCCTGACGTGCATTTGTTGAGAGACTCTTGAACGACGTTCACTCGCTTGTGTAGGAGGAAGGCCAGTGTCAAAGTCACAACATATCCTACTATAGTAGAGATACAAAGCGCCGTGTCAGCGGCAGACCAGGACCGAATAATTGGCGCGCCAGCGGGCGGAAGGCGAGCGATAGCTTCTAAAGCTGTGTCAACCGGTGTCAGATCAATAAGCTGCGTTCCTTCCTCCTTGAACCTTTCTTCCAATTCTGGATCGAGGGCAAAGGAATGCTGCTTGAAAAAGGGTGAGATTTCGATTTCGGCCTGATACTCGTCGTCGGTGAGGTGATACAATGCTAGTTCGTCAATATGGAGGATCGAGCCCTTAGGGACTGTGATCCATAACGTTTGGTTAGGCAGACTAATGCGCGTAGCGGTGTCGTGTTGATCATATGTGAGGGTAGCCGTTCGGGCTGGGGTGTTCACCAGCCATCGGTTTCCGACAATTTCGGCTTGTGTTACCTCAACCTGAGAACGTGGTGTTGCGTCGGCGGGGCAGCTAGCGTCGGGTCTCATGGCTTCTAAGCCACAAATGCCCTCTGTATTATCGCGTACGAAGGGTTTACTCGGGCAGAGGAAGTGAATGTCTTTAGTGAGCGTACACATCTTTAGGTTTGGAGCCAAGTACAACTGTTCGTTGCTATCGTGATACGCGACGACCTCGGGAGTGTGGATTTTGACATAGGTGTTCCCTTGCCAAAATCCCACATTCACAACATCTTTAAGCCGATAAATATTATTCGCATCGATAATAGGCAAACTGAGAAGAAACGCCAGATCGCCTGCTTCCGGGTCTACGTACAAGGGAATGGCGCTACCCAGGGAAAAGGCGAGATGGGTTTGAATGGGGCTAGTGGGGCCCATGGTGGCCGAAGTTAAGATGTTCTGGACAAGGCTAAGGGGTATCAGATAATGTGGAATCCTACCCATGGCTAGGCTATCAATTGAGGAACTCACTTCGCGTAGCATGTCGGCCATGAGCATAGTTAGGAGTTGCGTTTGGGCTAAATCGCCTTGCACTACTGAGTATAGTTTATTAATAGACTGGATAGTTTGGTTTAGGAGGCTGCTATGTGTGTTTAGAATTGTGATCGTGCCATTCAGGGATTTTCCGAAAGTCTGTAGGGCGTGGCTCTGAACTAGGAGCTGTTGTCGTATCCCAGGCATTTCGGCCTGGATTTCACCCACATGTCGCCTGACAGTAGCTAGATTAACGGCGTTAGCCGTGTTCATGCCAATGTTGAACAGAGTTCCTACAGCCGCAGCAGCCCCCAACAGGGCCCCCAAAAACCGTTTGGGTCGCCGGTTGTACCCGCTGAGGTCAGCCTGGGTTACAGTTAATTTTTGTAATTGGAGCAGCATGTGGTTCACATCTGCTTGGGCATGGGCAAGGACTTCTCGAGTCCAACGGGCTCCAGCCCAAGAGGTGTGGGTGACTGGGAGGGTGTAGTGAACTCTGTAAACATCGCGGGGATCTAGTCTAACATACACCTTTCGGGTGTAGGTTTTACAGTTCGTTATTAATAACCCCGGCTGTTCGCGGAGTACGATCCCTGAGGCTGGTCCGGGCGCTGCCACTTCTGGCTGGGGCGTGACCCCAATCACGAAGAGACACAGGGTGGCGAATCGGAGCATCTTCCTGGTGATTGAATAGAAAGAGGCATAATTAGCGGTGACGATCATACTTTGGTGGGTTGTCTCGATCGGTTGACAACGGTTCTCACAGCGAATTACAACGATTTTACTGACGAAAGTCGATCTCAATTTCAGGACCTGTATTCAAGGATTGGTTAAGGGGGTTCAAAGTGAGAGAGAGGAAAGGAAAAACACAAAGTGAGACACGTAGGAAGGAAACCAAAACAACAAAAAAAAAAAAAAAAAAAAAATTAAGACAAAAATTCAACATCAAAATCAAGCAAACAAAAAAAAAAAAAATTAATAATTTTTGAGGGTAACTCCTCGCTACTAGATTGGTCCTAGCAGTGCTGTGGAGGAGAGAATATGGGTTGTGTCTAAGCATGGTTGCTATATGTTTTCCTAACATATCAATACTAATGCTTGTGTGGTGCATATGGTGCGTGTGGTGCATATGGGTCTGTGTCAGTGGGTCTGATCTTCCCCCTTTCCATGTCGGCTGGAGCCCAGGGGCCTCTTTATCTGGTTTCGATGGACCCATCGAAGGACTGGCTCGCTGCGCCCTTGTCTGATTTTGATTCGATAGGCAACAGGTGAGAGCTTGTCTACAATCTCATGGGGTCCTGTCCAGTGAGGTAGGAACTTCTTTGACAGGTGATGGGGAGCATTCGGCCTTGGTCGGGCGAAACTGTAGTACCACACTTGATCTCCGACATTGAGCTCATGGTGAGAGGCCTTTTGGTCGTAGTAGGCTTTTCGGCCTTCCGCACTTCGTTGTAGCTGCTGTTGCGCGAAGGCGAAAGTTGTTCTCAGGTGCTGATGTAACTCTTCCAGGTACTGGTGAGTGTTGTAGGCGGTGACGAGGTTCAGGTCACCAGGTTGGTACAGCAGGTGTAGTGGTAGCGTCATGTTTCTCCCTGTCATCATTGTGAACGGGGGTATTCCGGTAGATTGATGGGGTGTGGCTCGAGCGGCCATCAGTACCAGAGGGAGTTTAATGTCCCAATCCTTTTGATTGGTGGCTACGTATTTTTTTAACATGCTGACCACTGTTCTGTTAGCCCGTTCCACTTGACCGGAAGAAATTGGGTGATGGCTTATGTGGAGTTTGGCCTGTATGCCCAGGAGTTTCCATACGTCTTGCATAATTTCAGCGGTGAAGTGGGTTCCGCGGTCAGAGTTGACCCTTAAAGGCAGTCCGAATCTTGAGAAGATATGGTTCAATAACAGACAGGCTGTTGTTTCTGCTGTATCGTTGGGAGCTGGGAGGCACTCTATCCATTTTGTGAATTCGCAGATCACGGTGAGGAAGTATTTGTTGCCCCGGGTCGACCGTGGTAGGGGTCCTACCCAGTCTATTTGGAGGTCCGACCATGGGAAGGTCATTCCTTTCCTTTGCAGTGGTGCTCGGTGGTTTGGATTTGCCGGTTGGAACTGGCAACACACCAGGCATCCTTTAACGTATTCTGCTACGTCTTGCTGCATGCCAGGCCAGTATGCTACTTGCTTGAGTGTTTCATAGGTGGCCTTGACTCCGTGGTGTCCTGCGCATGGTGCATCGTGTGCGTGTGTCAACATCATCCCCCTTTGGCCATGAGGGACTACGAGCCTTGGAGCAGTGGGTGGCTCAGGGACATACGTGAGGACACCGTCTCGTAGATGCAGCATGTGCTTGATCGAATGGAGCGTGCGGAGGTCGGAGGATGTTTGTAGGTCCGAGGTGGAAATGGGATTTTCCAAGGGGTCGGACAGGTGTGCTACAATGGACTGTATGGCTGAGTCCGTATGTTGGAGGGTGAGGAGGTCTTCAGCAGCGAACTGAGGCGACAGGGAGATGTGGGAGGAGGCAGGTGTGTGCCCATTCGTGGCACTTTGGCGGCGGGTCACCGCTGCCACAGTTGGGTGGGGTGGGAGGGCATGAAATGTCCAGGACTCTCCCTGTAATGCCCCTGCTTTGGCGAGGGCATCGGTTTGGTCATTTAAGTCTTTGTCTTGTCCTGGTTGACGTGAATGACCTCTGACCTTTTTCCAATAAACGACCATGTCGTGTTCAGTGACGATGGCGTCGCTTGCTTGGAAGAGTTCCTGGTGCTTGACAGGCTTGTTGTTAGCTGTCTTGAATCCATTCCTCTTCCATCCAGTTAGATGGCATATGAAACTTAGACGGGCATAGTTCGAATCGGTACAGATGAGGAGTTCTCTGATTTTGTGGGTTGCAGCCAATTGTAGTGTGATGAGGATGGCTGCTATTTCTGCATATTGTGATGATTGTGGGCCAAGTTTGAGTTGCTGCGGTGGGCACGGGTCATTGTTGAGCCAGACCACACCCGCTCCCGCCTGTAACTTGCCCTCGCGATTGTATGAGCAGCCATCGACATATGCTGTGGGCATTCCTGTACACACATTCTCCTCGAAGTACCGATGATTTGTCGCTTGCGGTCGTGGCAGTTCTTTTGGCTCTGCTGAGGTGTCCAGCGTGTCCGTTGAACAGTTTTGGCATGCCGCAAGCCCGTTTCCCAGTGAGGATTTGTAGTTCTGGGCATATCTTGCCTCCACATCCCGTCCTTGGAGTGTCATTAGCCAGGTAGCTATGCGTGCGTTGGTTACCACGCCATCTCGGATTCGTTGACTGTTGAGGAAGGTAACTGGCTGGTGGCAAGTTTCGATGATGACTTTCTGTGCACCGATGTAATTAGAGAAACGCTGAATGCCCCACACAGTGCAAAGTAAAGCTTTTTCGCAGTGTGAATATTTGCATTCTGGGGGAAGCAGCGTTTTGCTGGCATAAGCGACCACTCGCTTGTCCTTATCATGGAGCTGGTATAGACCCGCACTGAGGCACTGGTCAGAGAATCCCGCGTCCAGATAGAATTCCTTCCCTGGGTCTGGGTAGGCGAGGCATGGAGCAGAGCGCAGGCACTGTTTGAGCTGGCTCATAGCTGTGTCCTGGGCCTTTGTCCAAACAAAAGGTTCGTCCTTTTTCAGGAGGGAAGTTAGTGGTCGTGCGATGTCAGCGTAGTTTTCGATGAACTGTCGTGAGTAATTGCACACTCCCAGAAAGCTTCGCAACTCAGAGACGTTAGTTGGTGTTTTTATGCTTTGGATTGCTTGGGCACGGTTAGATTGTGGCTCAATGCCGTTTCTTCCGACGAGCAGTCCAACATAATTCACCTTGGTTTTGCACCATTGTCCTTTGTGAAGGGCGATTTTAGCTCCCGCTGTTGTCAGCTGGTTTAGGACATGGTCGATTTCTTTGAGGTGGTCTTCCACACTTGAACTTTTCATTAAGACGTCGTCTACGTAGACGAGGTTGCCTCGGACTCTGGCGTCAGGGCATGCTTTGTTAAGGAAAATGTTAAATTCTGCCGGTGAATTGGCATAGCCAAAGGGACACCGTGTGAAGGTGTACTGTCGGTTGCCGAAGGTGAATGCCAGCTTATGTTGGTCGTCGGGGTGGACAGGGATCGTCCAAAACCCGGAGGCGACGTCCAATGTGGACAGGATCGTCGAGCCTTTGATTTTTGGTATTTCTTGGTCCAACTGGGTCATAGGCCATCGTGACAATGGTACTTGCTGATTCAACTTGCGGTAATCGATAGTGGGCCGCCATTTGCCGTTGGGTTTTAGGACTGGCCATATCGGGGCAGAATATGTACTGTTACAGGGCCGGATGACCCCCTTTTCCAGCATGGAGTCAACAATTTCTTGCACTGGCTCATATGACGCTATCGGAATCTTGTACTGTCGCACAAAGGTGGGTGGTGCATTTGGGTTTGTCGGTATGCGCACCGTGTGGATGTTTGTCAATCCACAATCTAGAGAGTCCTTTGCGAAAGAGTCCTTTTACTTCAGCAGAACCTCTTTGAGTCCTTGGCGCTCCACTTCGTTGTGGAGGGCATCCGCGTCACTCAAGATCTGTTGAATTTGAGTATTGAACCCGGCGTAGGGTTCTTCTGCCGTTAAGTCATTAAAGGGGCTTTGGGCCTCGCTGGTCACCCGTGTAGGTGGTTCTGTCGCAGGCTGGGTTGAGACAGCATAGACAGTGAGGTGAGTGTCATCCATTAGTTCTGACCGGCAGACGCTTTCTCTGGACACTGGCAGGATTGAGGTGATGGCAATGACTTCATGAGGTTTTGTGAATGTTATAGTGTCATTGTATCCATCTGACATTAGTTGGGCTGGTATGGGGCCTATGACAGGTACCATCAGTTCAAAGTCATGGAATGCCTGGTTGATGAGCCATCCCAGGTGGCTGGCTTTTGGGACGTGGATGTCTTGGGCCATACAGTTATTGAACAACACATATATCGCACGAGATGACACTTCAATGAGAGGTGTAGCTTCCAGAGTCAGTCCGAGTTGTAGGCAGGTTCTGGAAGGTTGGAAGAAGCTCAGCTTACTGTTGAGAGTTTGGCCAGGTCGCATGTTGAGGCGGACACTGACACTTTTTCTGTAGGCAGGTATTGTGGCTCCTTGTTCCGTAATCATGGCGCATGCGTCCGGCATGGTTTGACCGGATTGGAGGTTCTTGAGATTGACTGAAGTTGTCAGTTGGTGTGACAGGGGAGCCCATATGATGTTGTTTACAGTGTCAATGTGAGCATTGAGTCGAACCATGATATCCGCTCCAATGTAGATGTCATGCGGCAGGTCTGGGATGACGAGGAAGTAGTGACTCAGCTGTCTGTTGTTCCATCGTATGTCCAGAGCGCAGATGATCTTGGAGGTGGCCATGGTTGTCGACCAGGGACTGAGAGGGTAACGGCTGTGCTTAGTGACATGTGGTAGACTTTGACAGCTCTGCTTCAATGTTTTGAATAGCTTCAGGCTGATGGCTGAGTTCTCTGCCCATAGGGCTAGTGCTGCCTCGGACACTGACGTGCCATGAACCTCTATCGCAGTCATGATTTGAAGGAGGCCTGTGTTTGGTTCAGGCTCGTGCAGCGTGCAGAGGAGAGGGTCGTTGGCGTTTGTGCTCGGCCCAGACCTGGGCTCTGTTACTGCTTCATCGGTCATTGACTTAGGGGTAGTGTCTGTGACTTGACACTGTGACTCATTGGAGTCTAATGACTTGTAAGGCAGAGGCTCACGGACTTGTGTCCAAATCTTTAGGTGCTTGAAGTCTATTAGGGGTTCAAAACGATTAAGCAAATCTTTTCCAATGAGGAGCGGGTACGTGTTGAGTGTTGACACGTATACGGGATGGACGAAGTCCATGGGTCCCACTGTTAGATGGATTGGGGCCACATGTTTTAGTTGTAAGCCCGTGTGAGAGTATGCTTGTACGTTTAGTTCGCACCTTTGGAGCTTGAGGGTGCCATTAGTCCTCTTCGTTAATTCTTGGACTTCTTTGAGAAGTTCTGTAGACATTAGAGTGATGTCGGCTCCCGTGTCCAGAAGGGCTTCGACTCTGATGTGTCGTTCGATGATGATGGAGAGGTAAAACTTTCTTGCTATACCCTTTTCAATGAGATCGCCTAGGAGTTGAGGAACTGGAGTTTGGGAGGAAATATTTAGGATGTCAGGGCTGACCTGGCGTTCTTCGGAGGAGTGGCAGATGACTAAGACAGCGCTTTCAGGAACTTGAGGATTTTCAACAGCAGGTGTCTGCTGAACGCTGCTGGAGTTTGGAGTATTGGGTGCTGAGTTAGTGTTTAACTTTGTTGCTGGATTTTCAGGTGGGGCTTCATGTCCATCTGAAGTTAAAGTGTTTATTGTACTCTGAGACTGAGGTGAGGCGGTGCTGTTTTCTGTGGCTGGTTCGTTTGTCTTGTCGCTGCTTTCTCGTCCGTCAGCTAGTCAGGCTGAATCCGGGTTTTCTTTCTTTTCCCACTTCTTATCTTCCTCTTTTCGTTGAAAGAACTCCTTCATCATCATTTCCATCATCTTCTGTGAGTCGAAGTGCGGTGGTGTTTTTCGTTCTTGTATGGACTCAGTTTGAGCTTGGTCACTTTGGAGTCTTGGTGAATTCCTTCGTCGATTCCTTGGGCTGGTCGCCTTAGGGTGAGTCTGTCGCTTTCCGTTGAAGTTTCCATTGGATTCCCATGAGCGTTGCTCTCTTGGGTTCCGCGATCTCTCCCATTGCCTCTCCTGAGGCCTTGCTTGGTCCCATGACTTATCCCAGTGTCGTCCAGGTGAGCGTTGACGTCCACGTGGTCCATCCCATCGGTCATACCTCTGTTTAGGTCGGGTTCCAGCGTGTGAGTCTCGTTCTCTGTTGGACGGGGGTGCATTCCACTCCCTGTGTGGTGGCTTAGCACTGTCTTGGCGTTGGGTGCCCTCCAGCGCCAGTTCTTGGTGTTGAGTGTTGAAATCAAGAACTGCTGGGGGTTTTGCGCTCTTTTCTGAGGCCATCTTTTGTTTGCCGTAGGCTTTTTGCACCAAGTCTCGCAACTGCTGAATGTTCATTGTTCGTGGGCATGCGAGAACACCAAGATGGTGGCTTATGCCAGGATGAAGGTTCCTCAGGAAGAGAGTTTTAAAGTTCAGTTCCTCTTCCATGTCAGATTCGTTACGAGTTCCAAAATATGCTTGTCTGAGTCGACTGTAGTAAGCTTGAGGAGTGTCGTGACGTCCTTGTCTCGTCTCCAGGGCAGCCACTAAGCCTTGATCGGACTCAGGGTCAGCAAACTCTTTAATGAGGGCCTTTTGAAGCCGTTGATAGTCAGTCTTTGTGTTAACAGGCTGCCGGTCAAGGAAGCTGCGCACTTCAGGACTGGATGTCGTTCGGCGTAAGTATAGTTTATCTTTGTCCGTAACGTTAGGTCGCATTTCCAGATGGAAATCAATATCTTGCAGATAAGCGTGGACATTTTGGCTGTTTGGCAAGCTGGGGTTGAATTTTCCGATGTTTCGGGCGAGCTTGTCAAGATCTTTAAGGTCCAAGCCGTGCACTGACCTGCGGCTGGCTGCAGCAGATTCTTTTGGTTCCGTCGTGATGTAGCGTTCTTCCGACGGCGCTGGTGAATGTTTTAACACCATCCCCTCTATCTTTGGTTCACGTGTCGGTTTATGAACAGGTGATCCAGTCCTGCTTGACGGGGGTGCCGTTGGTGCACGCCCTGTACTTGACGGCTCACGGCGTAGTTCATAAGCATGCCTGAGTTCCTCTTGGAGACTTTCAGACTCTTCTGTGACGTAGTCGAGCTGTCGTGTTAGGCGGCTGATCTCATTCCTTGACTCAGCCAAATGAACTTCGAGGGCCTTGATTCTGCTGTTTTTATCCCTGAAGTCAGTCTTTGCCTTCTCCAGTAGCTTCTCTGCATACTGTAGCTTGTCTGCACGATCAGCGAAGTCCTCTTTGAGCTGCTGCATTTCGTGGCTGGTAGCTTCTAGAGTCTCTTTTAGCCTGTTGGTCTCCTCCTCGGTGCCCTGCTCCACCTCATCGGTCCCTTCCTGTCGTACCTGAGCTCCACGTTCCAGCTGCTCTATGCGTCGTTGGGCGCTTGTCAGCTCCTGCTGGCGTTGTGCGGCGTGCTTGTCGCTCAGTTTGAGGGTGGCGATGAGTATGTGGCTTAAAGAACCGGTGATCTTGGCTAATTCTTTGTGACTGTAGTTTTGACTTGGGTCTTGTCCCATAATGCTTGCGATGCTGTCATCTAGTTGATTCTGTGTCTGATGTTGGAGTGCTTCAGCAGCTTTAGGGAGTATGCTGTCCGTTGCAACACTTCCAGTCTCCAGTCCTTTTCACATTTCCAGTCCTTCCCAGTGACCGACATGTTCTGTTTCGTGAGACATGTTCTGGCGGGTCAGGGGGATCTTGGACCGAACTGACACAGACCTTGAATAGGAAACAAAGCAAAAACAAAACACAAACAAAACAAACAGGGGTGTAAATGTGCAGAGTGTAGTGTATGCTAGTGTTGATTGTGTCTCTGTGTTTGTGGTCCTCTGGCAGGTGCTTCTAATTGTAGTCTCTGCAGATAAATTATTGGGCACACACAAGGGCAGCCCAGCTGTGAAGCAGAGAAAGAAAAACACACAAACAGAATGGGTACACAAGGACAATAGCACTAAGCAGGTCTCTCTTTTAATAACAGATTTTCTTCTTTTCGCTTTGTTACGTCTGATTTAGAAGGGCGCTTCTAATCAGAGGATTGTAGGCGAGATTTTCTCTTTTGTAATAAGACTGGTATTGCTATTTCAATTTTCTCCTTGATGGAGGAAAATAACAGCAATGACAGTACTTGTCCCTTAATGGCAGGATTTTACACCGCAACGCTGGTCAGCGTGTGTCGCGCGTGTTTAAAAATTTTGCCGATGTCTATCTTCTCATTGCACCTGCTTTAACTGGGAGGGGTAGGATTTCACACTAAAGGGTAAATGATAAACAGTTTGAATGTGGTTCTCAAGTTTCATAAACAGCTGTTCAATTGTGACATTTCGCTCTATTCGTGATCTTCCCCTGGTCAAGTCTTAAGCAAACAAGTCAAATTAGAAGTTAGTAACAGGGAGAAAAGAAAAGAGAAATTAAGATTTATTCCCAAGATTTTAAACTACTACGTTGGCACAAGGTGGTGCTGTTGAGTCTATATGCTTAGGTTGGTTTGGCTGTTTACAGGGTAAACCAACTGACCTAAGTTGAGGAAACCTTAATTTCCTTTTTGGAGTTTTCTAATTAGAAGGTTACGTTTTATGCTCCAGATTGGTGAGAAGTGACTTTGACGGTATGGTGTCACTGTCACTTCTCCAACACAACACTAGGGGGAGCACTATCTACTCTCAGGCCTAAGTAAAGAGGACTAATTTTAATTTAATAAAATTGTTTTAATTAAATTATTATTAACTTTACTTGAGTTAATCAGCTCACCTAAGGAAATGAAGTATGGCCTACAGGGGGCGCCAGACTTGTGTTAAGTCTGAAATTACAATTAAAATTAGACTTTGTGGTTTCTAATTAAAATGTATGATGTTATAATTAAAATTAATAGGCTCACCTAGGATTAGAAATTACACGTGCAATCTACAATTGAGTTGATAAACCAATATTGTTGCAAAATGTAAACAGGAAGTGTAATTAATTATTAAATGTAATTAGAATTTTCGAATTCATAATTAATTATTAAATTAATTTACAGCTTCTAAATCACTAGTTTTGGATTCCCATAATAGTAATTAAAATAATTTCCAAACTTAAACATTCCTCGTCGTCATTAACATCAAACCAAATTAATTTGTATCCTGATTACTTGTAAACAAAATTAAAAATTTCTGGCCCTCTTGATAATTAAGGTTTCACTATGGTGGTCAAATTATAAGAGCGTTTATGGTTCATAAATGGATACTGTTGTTGCTGGAAGCAGGAATTGAAATAATTTTGTTAAATGAAATTAATTCAAAATTAATTTGTAATCAATTGTGACATTCAACTAACAATTAAAAATTCCTAACAATAGCGCTTATCCATTGATGTGTTTTAAAATCATAAAAGCCATTATAATTGAATGAGATCAAACTCACCATATAATCAACAGTATATTAAACCAACCTGTGAAAATGTCAGACAGATAAATGGGTATAACATTAACACAGCCAGCTTATCAACATATGTTAGTCTGTTAACTGGGAAAATAGAGGGAGAGAGCAAACGGAAAATGTGAGTGGCTTTTTCACACCCACCCCCTTTCATTCACTCATATGCAAACTCTTTAAATGCTATGTGCTAATCACTAGCCGTAAGGCAAACCGCATTGCATTTGCTACGCTGCTAAACTTCTTTGTTTCAGTTAGCTTGTATGCGCTAGTGCTATTAGCTTACATGTGGCTAAATCTCCACGTGGCTGAACTGGTCGCTATGACGACCCAGTGCCTGTAGGAGAGAGAGGGAAAAAAAAAAACTGTGCTCCAGATTAACCCTTCAGATTAGTCAAGCATTGGTCAGATTTGAATCTTTACAACACATAATCTCACTCGTTTAGGGCGAGATAAATTTATCTACGGGTTACTTATAACCCAACAAAGCCTCGGCGGGCTATTATGCGAATATTTGTCTGTTTAGACCGCACACATAACGAACACAAACAATCGATTGCAAAATCTCCCCCTTTCTAAAAACGACTGGCCACTCCTTTGAGCGCCGTGCGTTTGAATTCACTCGTGAAATCAAATGGCTGAGAATTATTTAAATAGCTATTTTAAACATTCCACACCCGGGGGATTTGAAAATATAGCGGAGTTTGAAAGTGGGACACGCACTTACAAATCAAACTATACAGGCCTTCACTCAGAGCTCAAACGAGGGACACGCTCATTTGTCTCTTTTATGCGCTTTAGAGCGACTTTTAATTATTTACTGCAGTTTCTTCTCACAAACTCGAGTTAAACAAATACCCTCTCTTTCATTCAAACACACTGTGTTTCACAAACAAGAATGCAATACCACAAATAACCGCCTTTCCTGTATTTACTCAGTTTTTCCGGATAAAAATTGAGAAATACCCTTTTGCCTCTGGTTTGATTTTCAGATTAATCTTTAATTGCCAGCTTTTTTCCTCCACCATTTTGTAATAAACCAGTTTAATATAGAGCTATTATTTCAGCTCCGGGAATTAGTTATTAAATATTTAATATTGCTTGGTTAAAAGTAATATTAATATTTAACTTATTTATACTGTATTAAGTGAACGTCCACCGAACACTAACTTCAGCATATCTTGTCGAAATCGAGCTTAGGTAGCTTTCTCTTTTATGGCAAATAAGGATAAAACTTCAAATCACATTCCAGAGACAATTCTTTATGAAATGAAAAATGGTTTATTCGTAATACTGCTATTCTAACATAAATGGATTAACTGATAAGACACAAACATACATACACACAAAGACATGCATAAGGGATTTTGGTAAGTAAACTCCTAAAGTTAAAATTAGCCCTTTTAGCTATTTTAACGCTTGACTCGACCGGAAAGATCACGACAGATGCCTTATGCTCTGTTACTGCATTCAGATCAAATTTCACCAGTTCAATCAGCAATATAGATTTAGTTAGAGGTACTTGCTTGTTGACAAAGCAGGTTGGAAGTTGTTTCGTTTCCTTCAAATGCGTTGCTCTGGTCTTTGTCCTCGGAAACCACGTGGGTTGGTTCGTGCGTCTTCGGGTGCTCTCGGGTGGAAACACGTGATGTGTGGATGCTGCCGCGTGACGTCACAGAAAAGGCTCTCCTCTCGTCTGCAGGCGTTGAGTTCGTCGTTCTTTGCTGTTATGCCTTCTATCCTTCGAATTCGACTGGATGGTTGGTTTAGTCGGTGTCGAGGCCAGAATTCAGGTAAGAGCGCGAGCAGGCAGAGAAGTTACGAGCGCTATTCAAGAGATGTTAACGAGCCAATAGATGTTCATGCCAAGAGCCACGCCATGTTCGAGAGAGAGCGTTTTGCAACTGGCGCGTTGTTTTTCAACAGTCCGACTTGCCCCTCCCCACGGGCGGCTTGTCGAATCCGATTGTCCGTGTGGGGCGGAGCCCCGCCCATGTCCAGACTTGCTGGGTGGACCAAAAGTTCTGTGATATCTCATCACTTTTGGGAAGGATACCCTTATCGATCTTTATACATGTATAATTATGCAGGGTATTAAAATTTAACGGTCATCAACACAGTCTATCACAATTCGAGGCTAGCTTTCTTTAGAGATCAAACACTGCATTTTCAAACACACATCACAGTTTATGCCGTTTTAACCCATGATTAAAAATCACCCACGTTGTTCTAAGTAATTCGCATTCAAAATCATCACATCAAGCCTCTGAGGGAAAGAGTACACATCAATATCCATATATTTATTTGTGTAGATAGTTATACGTGGAGAAAATGTCAGGAAAAAGGTTTTCCTTTGTCTGTCCGCTGGACAGAGTACTGCTTCGTGCTGGGAGAGAGGGAGGGGTTGAAATACCCTCTAGGAATGTAGACATGAAGGCGTCCAGAGCCATTCCCGGAGCCGTCCGTACCTTTGCACCGAGCGTTAGTGATGGGATCAGTTGACCTTCTCCCTTTTGCATGAAAGGGAGGACTTTTGGGTAATAATTCATTTCTGTTGCTGGGTTTGAATTCTCCGTGTGTGTCTTCAGGTTGACATTGTGTTACAGTGATGTGAACGCCGAGGAACTTAAAGCTGTTTACCCGCTCTGCTGACATCTTAAAACACACACACACACACACCCGTCCATCCATGTGACCCGCTTATACGAGCGCCCTCCCTCCTGACACCCACTGAACATTATGCTGCTAACACACTTCCTGCAAGACTTATGATCATTAACAATTCAATGGTAATGTTAAACAGGTTTGTTTTGCAACACTTGTTTTCTTTTTTGGCAGCCAGTTGTGTACTTAACGTGTGCTTAATATTTGTGTACTTAAATACTTAATATTTGCCTTCTTACTTTCAAACATCTCTTGCATGCAAAGTGTTGAATTCCCATCAGTAAATGAATGGGAAGTTGAAGAAAGTTCAGTGGGATTGCTTTTAATTTAAACTAGGGCTGTCAATCGATTAACATTTAATCACATTTATTATTCGTTATAAATGTACCTTAAATTAATACTTTTCAAGTTTTTAATACTCTAATCAACATGGGCATGGACAAATATGGATGCTTTATGCAAATGTATGATTATTATTATTGAAACCAGTCAACATAGAGCATGAAAACTAGACTCGTTTCAAAGGTAATAGATGTTTTTTAAATAACTTGTTCATGTCTATTAGACTCATGGGAAAAAAACAATACAAGGTCCCATTACTTCTCTTTCTTTGCACTAAGCAATTTACTTACACAACCCTGTTTACATTTTTACAGGGCAGCTCACTTCTTCTGAACATGCAAAATGTACATAGCCTATATTGTTTATAATTGCATTTGTTTGCCTCTGTGCCCACATACTGTATTTTGATGCAGCTAAATTCTCAATAAAACAGTTTTCATTGATATATTC
>JAPDDL010000210.1:0-44367 GCA_027422435.1 Schizopygopsis pylzovi | reverse complement strand
ACTACCAATTTTTTTCATGATATGTGACAACTTCTGATGTCATTCAGGTACAGATGTGCTCACCTAGAGTGATACTTCTCCATACACTTCTTGAGTTTTCGCATGCGTGTCTCCACCTTGTCTCTTCAGACATCGACGAGTGCTCAGATGGATTTGTGGAGTGTGACAGTCGAGCCACTTGCATCAACCTACCTGGCTGGTATCACTGCGAGTGTCGCGATGGCTACCATGACAACGGAATGTTCTCAGCCAATGGAGAGTCATGTGAAGGTAACTTGTTTCGAATGAAACTGTGCTTCTTTTAAATGGAAGTCAATGGAGAAAGATGTGTTTTGCACTCAGCATGGTTGTAGTTAACTAGATCATGCTAACCAGCTAAACCATGATTTAACAAGTGATTTAATTGGTGGCTTCTTTGTCTCTGGTTGGTAGACATTGATGAATGTGAGATGGGGCGGCACAGCTGTGCTAATGACACTGTGTGCTTTAACGTGGACGGAGGTTATGACTGTCACTGTCCGCACGGTAGGAACTGCACGGGTGACTGTGCCCATGACGGGAAGGTGAAACACAACGGGCAGATTTGGGTGCTGGATGACGACAGGTGTTCGGTCTGCTCCTGTCAGGTGAGCCGAAGGGGCTGATGGGAATTGTAGTCAAAGGAAACTTTATTTAATTTTTTTACTCAGACTCTTGTCTCTCTCCTCTTCAGTCAGGGTTGGTGATGTGTAGACGGATGGTGTGTGATTGTGAGAATCCCACGGTGGATGTGTTGTGCTGTCCTGAATGCGACCCTCGTCTAAGTTCTCAGTGTTTGCATCAGAACGGTCTGCTGGCGTACAGTAACGGAGAGACCTGGATGGAGAACTGCCAGCAGTGCCAGTGCATGGTGAGTGGCAGCATGTTACGCCAACTCGATGTGGTAATGCATTATGATTGCCAGTATATATTTATAAACTAGTATGTGGTACACTGTTAGACTTTTTATTGTATTTTTGCGGTAACTTACTGGCAGCACTGTTGCCAGTAAGTTACTGTAACTGTCCCTTTACAGTACTTTAACTGTAAATGTGTTTTACAGTATGATGCCCTTACCGCAGTTTCATTTTGCAGTATGATGCTCTTACCGCAGTATCATTTTACAGTACAATACCCTTACCGCAACTTAGTTTTACAGTATATTGCTACAGCAATTTTACTATAATTTATTTTACACTATTTATTATACTATATCTTTATTTTGAATATTTTACATGAATGCTATTGAATTTAATAAATTCCAAAGAAGTAACTTGAGTCAATGCACAGCAGCAAATTTTTATTCACTGTCACTGTCAATTACATTTATTTTATTTACTTATTTATTTAATCATTGTGATGCAACATTACAAATATATATATATATATATATATATATATATATTAATATATAGGACTAAATTCATAACAAATCACATATAGAACTGAATTTATATAATTTAAATCATAACAATGTGTTAACAATACATAAAAAAAAAAAAAACTACAACAAAAAAAAAAAACATGTAAAGCATCCCAGTTGGCTGGCCTCCATGCTGGTAAGCCACTGATGGCTATATAACTGAATTCATAACAACAAATCATGACAATATCTAAACAAAAAACATGAACAAAGCATCCCAGTTGGCTGGCCACCATACGGGTAAAACACTGATGGCTGATCTGAAACAAAACAGAGGGAAAATGAGGGAGAAATTAGTTTATCTCGTTATGTTATACTTTACGTAACAACTTAGGTAACAACTTGCGCAACAGCAGTTATTGCCAGTATTGTTTCTGTTTAAATAGTATAGTTTTTTTGCACATCCTTATCAGAAAACGCCATTAATTGCCTGAATGTACAATGACGTTAAAGGTACACTAAGTAAAAGTGTTTTTTGCTTTCAGTAACATTGTAACTGTATTTTTGATGGTTAGACATTCTGTTGACTATATATAACAATGTCTGTGTTTTCGGTGCATGTGGGATCTAAATGCCAAAAAAGTTTTAAAGGAAGCAGGACATTGCTCATTTCCACAAGCAAACCTATGGTTTGCTGTGTGCTGATGTTTTTTCACATGTGTCACGTGAGATGAGGTCGAGGACTCAAATGCAGGGGAAAAAGTTATTTTTAATATTAAAATAAAACAAAGAAGAACAAAAACCAGCCCGAAGGGGAAAAACAAGCAGGCAGGCAGAAGACTGGGGCACAGTCAGACATGAAACACTCACACGACATTAGACACACGAAAGACAACGGATCAGCACAGGACTGCAGACACAAGGAGAACTATATAGGGAGACAAACGAGGGTAACGAGGGAGACACAGCTGGAGCCACTGAAACAATGATTAAGTAACAAGATGGGAGGGGACAGACAATCAACATGGGAGCACATGGCACCAACAAACAACAAGCCATGTGCTCAACACAGAGACATCTGGTGGCCAGCCTGGGCACACCAGCAGGACCGTGACATAACCCCCCCTTTAAGGAGCGGATCCCAGACGCTCCACACACACTAAACAGAAAAATGTCTAGGAGGGAGGTGGGCCAGGCCCGTGGAGTGGAAGAGGGCCTGGAGCAATGGGCACACAGGGGTGCCAAGGTGGGGCTGGCCCTGGAGCGGGCTCTGTGAGTTCCCAGACCGGAGCGGTGTCCAGGACTGGAGTGGACTGCATGGGCTCCCGGACTGGAGCGGTGTCCAGGACTGGAGTGGTGTCCAGGACTGGAGTGGACTGCATGGGCTCCCGGACTGGAGCGTGCTCTGGAGCGGACTCTGTCGGCTCACGGGCGGAGCGAGCCCTGGAGCGGACTCCGTGGTCTCCCGGATCGGAGCGGACTGCGTGGGAGCGGGCTTCTGTCGGATCGGAGCGGACTGCGTGGGCTCCCGGAACGGAGCGGACTGCGTGGGCTCCTGGAACGGAGCGGACTGCGTGGGCTCCCGGAACGGAGCGGGCTCTGGAGCGGACTCTGTCGGCTCACGGGGCGGAGCGGGCTCTGGAGCGGACTCTGTCGGCTCCCGGAACGGAGCGGGCTCTGGAGCGGACTCTGTCGGCTCCCGGAACGGAGCGGGCTCTGGAGCGGACTCTGTCGGCTCCCGGAACGGAGCGGGCTCTGGAGCGGACTGCATGGGCTCCCGGAATGGAGCGGACTGTGTGGGCTCCCGGAACGGAGCGGGCTCTGGAGCGGACTCTGTCGGCTCACGGGCGGAGCGAGCCCTGGAGCGGACTCCGTGGTCTCCCGGATCGGAGCGGACTGTGTGGGCTCCCGGAACGGAGCGGACTGCGTGGGCTCCCGGATCGGAGCGGACTGCGTGGGCTCCCGGAACGGAGCGGACTGCGTGGGCTCCCGGAACGGAGCGGACTGCGTGGGCTCCCGGAACGGAGCGGACTGCGTGGGCTCCCGGAACGGAGCGGGCTCTGGAGCGGACTCTGTCGGCTCACGGGGCGGAGCGGGCTCTGGAGCGGACTCTGTCGGCTCCCGGAACGGAGCGGGCTCTGGAGCGGACTCTGTCGGCTCCCGGAACGGAGCGGGCTCTGGAGCGGACTGCATGGGCTCCCGGAATGGAGCGGACTGCGTGGGCTCCCGGAACGGAGCGGGCTCTGGAGCGGACTCTGTCGGCTCACGGGGCGGAGCGGGCTCTGGAGCGGACTCTGTCGGCTCCCGGAACGGAGCGGGCTCTGGAGCGGACTCTGTCGGCTCCCGGAACGGAGCGGGCTCTGGAGCGGACTCTGTCGGCTCCCGGAATGGAGCGGGCTCTGGAGCGGGCTGCGTGGGCTCCCGAAACGGAGCGGACTGCGTGGGCTCCCGGAACGGAGCGGACCCTGGAGCGGACTCCGTGGGCTCCCGTACTGGAGCGTGCTCTGGAGCGGACTGCGTGGGCTCCCGGAACGGAGCGGGCCCTGGAGCGGATTCCGTCGGCTCCCGGAACGGAGCGGGCCCTGAAGCGGACTCCGTCGGCTCCCGGAACGGAGCTGGCTCTGGAGCAGATTCCATGGGCTCCAGGAACGGAGCGGGCTCTGGAGCGGACTCTGTCGGCTCCCGGAACGGAGCGGGCTCTGGAGCGGAGTACATGGGCTCCCGGACCGGAGCGGAACGCGTGGGCTTCCAGACCGGAGCGGAATGCGTGGGCTCCCGGAACGGAGCGGAGTGCGTGGGCTCCCAGAACGAAGCGGGCCCTGGAGCGGACTGCGTGGGCTCACGGGGCGGAGCGGGCTCTGGAGCGGACTCTGTTGGCTCACGGGGCGGAGCGGGCTCTGGAGTGGACTGCGTCGGCTCCCAGAACGGAGCGGGCTCGGGAGTGGACTGCGTGGGCTCCCGGAACGGAGTGGACTGCGTGGGCTCCCGGAACGGAGCGGACTCTGGAGGGGACTCCGTGGGCTCCAGGAACGGAGCGGGCTCTGGAGCGGACTGTGTCGGCTCCCGGAACGGAGCGGGCTTTGGAGCGGACTGCATCGGCTCCCGGAACGGAGCGGGCTCTGGAGCGGACTCTGTCGGCTCCCAGAATGGAGCGGGCTCTGGAGCGGACTCTGTCGGCTCCCGGAACAGAGCGGGCTCTGGAGCGGATTCTGTCGGCTCACGGGGCGGAGCGGGCTCTGGAGCGGACTCTGTGACCAGCGGGCTGGAGTTTACTGGAGACATGCCGGCTGCCCGTACAGACCTCATGGGGGGATCCTCCAGCTTACATACCCGCCTCGGGATCCCAGGGTGCGTTGCAGCTTTGACGGCCACCAATAGGGGCACTGCAGCGCCATCTGCCGCCACTGGAGGAGCTGCAGCCTTGTCGCCCACCACCTGAGGCACACCAGCCACCTTAGCTGGGGAACGTGCCAAAGCCTCAACAAATTCCCCAAATGTGAGGTGGTCCAGCCCCCTCATCCTCCACCAGCTGAGGGGCTCGTCAAGGGCGCTGTTGAAGAGGTCCTTGAGGGCCTCATCATTGTAATCTAGCCCCTCAGCTGCACCACTGAACTCCACGGCAAACCTCCTCACGTCATTGCCCTGCTGACGGCAGGAGCTCAGGGCCTCAAACTGGAGGATGCGTTGGTATAGGGGGCTGGAGATAGTGGCGGGTGGTGGGTGGTCCAAACCCCTCCTCTGCTGAGTCCTCATCTTGGCTGATCCGTTCTGTCATGTGAGATGAGGTCGAGGACTCAAATACAGGGGAAAAAGTTATTTTTTATAATAAAATAAAACAAAGAAGAACAAAAACCACCCCGAAGGGGAAAAACAAGCAGGCAGGCAGGCAGAAGACTGGGGCACAGTCAGTCATGAAACACTCACACGACATTAGACACACGAAAGACAATGGATCAGCACAGGACTGCAGACACAAGGAGAACTATATAGGGAGACAAACGAGGGTAACGAGGGAGACACAGCTGGAGCCACTGAAACAATGATTAAGTAACAAGATGGGAGGGGACAGACAATCGACATGGGAGCACATGGCACCAACAAACAACAAGCCATGTGCTCAACACAGAGACATCTGGTGGCCAGCCTGGGCACACCAGCAGGACCGTGACAACATGACTGCAGAAAATTCTTAAATCTGAAACACACAAGCTGCAATACTTGCACCTGTACATACTTGCATGTGCTCTGTTTTTTTTGTTAAATTTTTTTCTGGTGGCTTTGCGACGTGTTGTGGATGTGTTGGTCCACCTTTGTCCATTTCTCAAACTATTCCTTACTCTCTCTCTCTCTCTCTCTCTCTCTGTTTTCTGGTGTGGCCCTTAAAAGAGCCTTTGGGTTCGTAGGTAGTGCCTGCGGACACAAAAGCAAAAGAGAGGAAATGAGGAAACTTCACTGAACATGGGAGAGATGTTGTATATGTTTGTGTAAAACTTTTTCCATCAATGACTATTTACTAATCTGTATGTTATGAACATGGAAAATCACAGATGTGGGATGTTTGATCATCTGTCTTTACAATACATTTCTGATGACTCTAGTTGTTGCATAACATGCAGTTAATCTAATGTCAAATACTGTATCTGATAGTAAGTCAAAACATATACTTACAAAGCCAAAGATGCTCAGTGGTGTGGCCCTTAAAAGAGTATTTAGGGTGTAGTGCCTGCCTGACACAAAAGCAAAAGAGAGAGAAAGAATAAACATAATTTTCATCAGTGATTATTAACTATCACCATATGTTATGAACATGATAAATCACAGATCTAGGCTGACTGCTAAATGTATCACTTACACAATAAGATGACAGTCAACACTGAAAGAAAAGATAGAAGAGAATATTTAGCATACAACAGCATGTAAAATGTAATTACTGGTACTATGAAAATTTAAATGCACTGACTTTGAGACCTTCCTTCTATTAACAAATAAGAAGCCATAATAAAGAACGATTCTTAATTATTTAATGATTTGTAATTTTTCATGAAATTACATTTAATTGGAATTGCTATAAGTAATGTATATGTTAGAGATACTGTCTGCTGTTTTTTCTCTCTCTTATTTTGTACTCATTTATTATCTCCTTTATTACTTTGGTGGTGTAAATATATTCTGTATTTTACACATACTTCAAATGCTTTGGCAATACTTTAATTAAAATGTAATGCCAGTAAAGCAACTTGAACTTGTGTGTGTTCCCTGAATAGAGCAGACGCACAGAGAGAGAGAGAGAGAGAGAGAGAGAGGAACAAAGAGAGAGAGAGAGAGAGAGAGAGAGAGAGAGAGAGCAAGGGGTTACGAGCGTACGAGAGAGAGCGCGCGCGCAAGGGGTTAAGAGCGCACGAGAGAGAGCCTTTGAGACGCGCTACTTCAAATGACGTCACACGCATTTAACGGCATTTAACGGTAACGTTATTCGTTTAATTGACGAGTAAAATAGGCCTACACCATAACTGGCCGTAAAAAAGACGGAAAACCATTATTCGTGAAAATATTACATTCGGTACGTCTACTGGAAATGGCAGTCAAAGCAGCAGTTTTTGAGGAAAACGAACAGTCCTGCTTGTCATAGCCAATAATTCGATTTTATTATTTGCTTTCTTCATATATTTTTATTGAATTGATATTGGTAATGCTTTACGATCAAAAAATAACTAATAAAATACATTTGTTGAAAGTTTGTAAACATAAATAAAAGTAGCCTACTTACCTCAGGAAAATCTGCAGCTGGCGTCTGGCGATCCATTCATAAGGGACGTCCGTTATGCGCGCACTGGACACAAACCTCAGTTTATATAACCTCTGCCAGGTTGTTGCGCGGGCTTTGCACGCGAGTAACAGTTTAAATTGTGTGATGTGTAAGTAAAGTTTATATATATATTTTTTTGTTTGTAATAATTTACAAATTACATTTGTATCACCACTTGTGTATTACCATGACATTACACAAATAATAATAAAATTAAATTATACCAGTCTGTATTTTTTTCTGATAGCCTATTTTGAAAAACGGTGGGAACCCAATTGTGGATTTATTATTATTTATTATTATTATTATTGTTTATTATTATTTCGTTATTTATTATAAATACTAATAGAACATGCGTATGGGTGTGTGATTTTTTAAAATAAATTTTAAAATGAGAAAAATGAATGCAGATTCATGATTTTCTTTCGAACAAGATTATAAACTATAAAACATTATCATATGACATTTTAATAGGCCTATATGTGCATATTGTCTTGATGTTTTCAAGAATCAATTGAAATCGAATTGGATCGAATTAAAGAATCGGCTAAAAACACATCTCTTCTATCTTTATTTGACCCTCTAACTCTAGAAATCTCTATTCTAATTCTATGCTTTAAAAAAACTAACAGTAGCATTTCTAATATTTTTGTATTCCGTTTTCTTTTTGTTTATCATACAATTAACAAAAGCAAAAAATGCCTCTAACACTAGCTTGCTCTATTCTTTTTCTGCTCTATCGGTTTTCTTTTTATTTATTATATATAAAAAAACCTTGTTAGTGTACTGCCTAAAGCTAACTGAGACTTGTCATAGCTCTTGTATATCATTGCTCTTTTGTTGATTGCTTCCATTGTCCTCATTTGTAAGTCGCTTTGGATAAAAGTGTCTGCTAAATGACTAAATGTAAATGTATGTTTTAGGCCTATTAAAATGTCCGCAGCACATTCAAGAAACCTGTCTTCTTCATTTACAGTAGCACTACTGCTTTGGTGTCTGGCTTCTGTGTTAAAGGTCTGAGGGGTGATTCAGAGTTTGCATCTGGAGCTATTTAAAGTCAGCGTGAACTGGAAGTTTGCGACCGTTTTTTTACTTTCGTATTGTGACGTACTTCCGAGATAAAACAGAATATTGAATGAGGAAGATAGAGGGAATGGCTTGTTTTTTCTACTGCGAATTGATTGGATGTAATAAAGTAGGCGTTTTATTCGGAAATGAACACTGACAGTTGGAGGGGCGTGGTTAAGGATGTCACGCTCATGATGTCATGAGAGAAGGCCCATCATTTTAGACGGGAGGAGCATTTTCAGATTTGGATTAAAGATTATGAAGGCAAACTATTTTTTTTTGAGGATTGACTTGCGTGGATTAATTGTTCACCACAAAAATAGCAAAGTGCGCTAACAAAATAAATATAGGCAATTTTGATTTCACGTGGACTTTAAAGGTGTAAAGCTTATATCATGATTGTTTTCAAACGGGTTTCCTGAAACAATTCTTCTCGTCTGCCATGAGAATTAAATCTGTTCAATCTGAAAGGCCTAAATTAAAATGTATCGAAGTAAGTCTCACATTGAACCACATTTTTCACAGTTGAATATATATATATATATATATAATATTATATATATATATATATACATTGAAAACATTTCTATCAACAAACAGATAAATCACAAAAAAAATATTTACGTTAATTGTGAAATAACACGAACATATTTTTAAATAACATTAGCAGAAATTAATAGAGATTGTAATTGAATATGCATTTGCAACTTGGCATGTGATCATGTGACCCAATTATTTCACAAAGCTTCTTGATTGCGTTGAGAAATATTTACATTTTCAGTCAAACATTACTTTTTAATCTCACATCTAGGGGTGCTTTTAATTTAAATCTCAATTCTACAATATGCAAGTTTGAAATTGGATTGGATCATTGGATCATTGGACCAATCATTGGATTTTTGTGTCCAACCTATTAACCTTGTTTCAACTCATTTTAATGTGCAGTGAGTTTCAATTAAAAACACAAAGCACAAAGAAACACGACTTCAAAGTTTAAAGCAATTTATTCTAACTCCTTTTGCAGTGACTCATCTCTCCCTGTTGCTCTCATGCCCACATATTGCCTCCGTACATATATACAACATATATTTACCACTCATGTTCAGCTGAGCTCACGGCTCAGTGAGATCATTTACATCTAGTTCGGTGGGCCTGTGTAGGTGTAGGTAATGTACAAACCACCACTGAATACTGTGCAAATTATCGCCATGTCATTCCCCTCAAACACGTCAAGTCACCTTTATTTATATAGCGCTTTTAACAATACAAATTGTAACAAAGCACTGCACAATATCAAAATAGGCAAATTGTGTCAATAATGTAAAATGACAGGATTTAACACTCAATTTATCAGCTGAATGCATTTCATTATTGAATTTAGTAATGGCATTGTCCTGCTTAGTTCAGTTTAAATAATATCTGTGCAATCAAGTCGATGATTGTGCTGCAAGTGGGGGCGGCACAGCTGTGCTAATGACACTGTGTGCTTTAACGTGGACGGAGGTTATGACTGTCGCTGTCCGCACGGTAGGAACTGCACGGGTGACTGTGCCCATGACGGGAAGGTGAAACACAACGGGCAGATTTGGGTGCTGGATGACGACAGGTGTTCGGTCTGCTCCTGTCAGGTGAGCCAAAGGGGCTGATGGGAATTGTAGTCAAAGGAAACCTGATTTAATTTTTTTCTCAGACTCTTGTCTCTCTCCTTTTCAGTCAGGGTTGGTGATGTGTAGACGGATGGTGTGTGATTGTGAGAATCCCACGGTGGATGTGTTGTGCTGTCCTGAATGCGACCCTCGTCTGAGTTCTCAGTGTTTGCATCAGAACGGTCTGCTGGCGTACAGTAACGGAGAGACCTGGGTGGAGAACTGCCAGCAGTGCCAGTGCATGGTGAGTGACCGCATGTTAAGCCGACTCAATGTGGTAATGCATTATGATTGCCAGTATATATTTATAAACTAGTATGTGGTATATGATTTACATTAGAAAGAGCGAATGCTAAAGAACATGACAAAAGATTATGTTAAATGATTACTGAAATATCTCAGCATTTAGAGATAAACAATGCGGCCCAAATGTCTAAAAACAACTAGTAAAAATGCATTTCTAAAAATTTATTTTGCATACATTTCTATATATTTGTTGTCATTATAAAATATGTTAATAAACCTGATATATTATAAAACCTACTGGTTCATACAGTATGATCTGAAAATAACCTTAAATAGCATCTTGTGTATTTCAATGGAAGTAATAACAAATTAAATTTGTTACATTTCATATTTATTTCATATTTATTACATATGTATTTAAAAAATAATATAATAATATATTTAAACATCCTTATATATTTGTTCATGCCTTTGCTTTATTTCTACAGTTTTTTAATCTAAAAAAAAAAAATGTTCTCAGACTTTTGCATATGATTAATATTTGTGATAATGTATTATATCAATTATTAATAATAAACTGTTATTAGTAGTATTAAAAATATTTGTTTAACTATTTAGATTTTTTTGTAGTGTTGGAAATTATTGTAAAATAAATAAAATAGTTTTTAACATCAATGAAATGAAAGCACTTTAACTAATGAGCGACCACATTAATATATCAACAGCTGTTCAGTATTCAGCAGGAATTCCTTGATGAAAAATGGTATGAACCTCACATATGAGGAGATCAGCTAATAATAGCATAACTTGTCGTAGTCTTACAAGTACATTGGCAAAAACAGCCTGAGAGTCAGAGTGAAAAGTGTCACGTAAAACTGAACTGTAGCTTTTTTGGTTCAAGCAACCTTGACTACCGTTATAACTGGACTCGAGGGAAAGAATATGATTCAAAAGTGTGAAATATGTCCCCTTAGTATGCATTCACACATGCACAACTCTCAGAATAAACTCTGTCATCCTGTTCCTTGTGTATTCAGAGAAACTGCTGGTCACAGTGGAACTTTCTGCAATATCTCAGTCAGGAAGCCTTGCACCAAAACCTTGAACAATGCAGTTTTAAGCCCCCCCTGGTGTTTTCCTCTCCTCTGTGAGCACTGGACTGAACTTTCATCCAGAAGACATTGTTCTTTCTTCATGCAGAACTTTTTTCACTCTGAAGAATTGAATTATAAAGTCCAGCTAAATCTATCTTTCTCGCTAGTGAAAATCCTTACTACAGTATTTGCTGAGCTGACAATGGGTTCAAACAGGAATCCTAAACTTGTCAGGTGTTCTTCACATGACATGCCAGGCTCCCAGCTCACATGTTCTATGTCTGAGAGTTTTTTTAGTTCACATAATGAAACCTTTTCCTCAGAGTTTAGGACTGCTGTAGGTCTGTAATGAATTCTGTTAAAGACCTCTGGACAGTTGTGGATGGTTTAACAAACGAAGGGCTTGTTTTCCAGGCTAATGCTAATGCCAGGCTCTGGATTAATTGCTCAATAACTGACTTTCAATTGAAAGTCCTTTTTCATCCTAGTGTAATCTGTGTCCGAGAAAGGAACATGATCCGACAGAGTCAGTTTTGCATGGCCATATTGAAATGTCATTAGGTTTTAGTACAACTGTTTTTTGTTGGTCTCTTTTATGTGCTTCTTATACTGTTATCACATTCTCTTTCAGTCAGCGTTTTCTTTTAGTCGTTTTCAACCCCCTTTACTCTTCAAATCCCTCTTCTCATCAATTTATACCCTTGTTCCCTGTGAAGTAAAAAGAACACAGAACTTGAAAGAGAGGCAGAGACACCGAAACAGAGAGAATAGGGCAGGAAGAATGCTTTGTGTTTTAAGAATACAAAAATGTGAGGAGCGAAAGAACAAAGAATGTTTCCGGAACGGAAAACTCCAGGAGGGGAGAGCGAGACATTCAGAGAAATATCTGCATTCCCTTTGTAATCAAGGTCTCTGTAACCCGCTCGGTCTGATTCAGGATGTAATGTGTTTGTTGTCTTGCAGCGAAATACAGCAATCGGTTCACCCCAAAAAATGAATGATTTATTCACCCTCATGTGGTTTTGAACTTGAATCTTCTCCGAAACATAAATATATGTAGAAAACAAGTGATACCTCACAAAGTGGTTGGACTTCCTGCCTCCATATTGCCCAAATGATCTCCTCATTCTGTCCATAGATACACACTAGAGTTTCTTCTCTGTCTGTCTTACTCCCACTCACTGTGCAGTGTCTGACCTTCACACGCTTTTATGCTTGTCATTCTAAGTACACCATCACTTTATCCTTGCACCTGTGGAAAGCATCCAAACAGGATCAAAGCTTTGATATATGTTGACACATCACCTGCAGTCCAGCAGATGTTACACAAAGTTTTAAAGAATGCCGGAGGAAACGGAGCCCTGTGTGTGACTGTATTAAACCAGCTCTGACCTAGGAGTGTCGTATCGATCCTTCATTACATGCTCCTCTCTGGATCAGTGAGCGCAACACACTTATAGTGATTTGCAGCATGTTAAAGCGGAAGTGTGTAATTTATATACCACTAGCCTCTCCAAACGCAATTGCAAAAATATTGATTCTTTTCTGTATAGGATTGAAATATATCTCTGTCTGTGTGTTTCTCAGAGGGGTGAAGTGGACTGCTGGCCGATATCGTGTGCGCCGGTGGCTGACTGTGAGTTTACAGTGGTTCCGGAGGGCGAGTGCTGTCCACGCTGCGTCACGGACCCCTGTCTGGCCGATACCATGCGGAATGACATTACCAAGACCTGCGTGGATGAATACGGGATCACTCGCTTCAGCGGCTCCGCTTGGACCAAACACGGCACAGAGTGTTCCCTCTGCCAGTGCAAGGTACTTAACACTTACATAACCACCCATAGACACACATGTTGCAAATCACCAAGCTCTTTATTTATTATTGAGTATTTAGATGTAAACCTCTGTGCTTGTCATTATTTTTAAGCTGGATCCTTTCACATCAAACAAAGGCAGCTTCCACACAGGCCCATTAAGGGTTTCATGGACATCTGGCTAATTTATTTTTAAACATTTTAATGCCAATTCAGTCAAAGGCAAAGGCTTTTGGTGGTGCGCCCAGTCACAACTTTGCTTTTATTGTTTTGGTGCATATAAATATTATTCATAAAACACTTACAGTGAGATCCAAAAGTCTGAGAGCCCATTGAATAGAGACCCTTAGAACTTAATTTAAACCTTGAAAAAAAAAAAAGATCAATGGAACTTTATGATAAGTTTGCATTTATGGATCTTTTTCATAGACTTTGATGACATGTTTCCATGATTATTAGCATTATAAATCTAGCCAAGTTTTTTTAAGGAATAAATACACATTTATATAACTATACTTTGCGTTTTCATGTCTTAGAATTAAATTATATAAAACTACATCATTATAGAAGCTTGTATCCACCACCATCCATTATTATTATTATTTTATTGCTACCTTTTTTCTCACAATTCTGCATTTATTCTCACAATTCAGAGTTTATTTCTTGCCATTCTTTTTTTCCTCAGAATTGCAGGAAAAAGTCAGAATTGTGAAAAAGTCAAAATTGCGAGATGTTAACTTGCGATTGCAAGTTTATAACAGTTCTGACTGTGAAATTAAAAATTTGCACTTAAGAGAAATAAATCTTGAATTGTGAGAAGAAAACTCATAGTTTTGCACAGTTGTGAAAATACATCTTGTTATAAGTTATGAAATTATTATTATATTGTTCATTACGGTTTATATTTTCTACGAAGCCCCACTCATGACAATTAAGAAATTATGTATAGAAACCCATTTCTCCCATGGAATGGAACAAAATAAGGTAATTGCGACTTTATCTCATAATTCATGAGTTTTCCTCCCAGTTCTGAGTTTTAGAATGTTAAGATGTAAACTCAGAATTGTGAAATATAATCTCAGATTTCTGACTGTCTTTCTTGCGGTTCCAAATTCACAGCTTGCAGTTTTGTTTGAGTCCTTGTAAAAGTCACAATTAACTGTTTTTCATTCTATTGGAGAAATGGACTTCTATACATTTTATTGCATTCATGATTCGAATTTAATAATGTAACAAATAAATGAAAAACGAGTGGGACGTAAATGAGGACACGACGAGAAAGAAGAAATGATGGCGAACATCATTGGGGATATAAATGAAAAAAAATAATAAAATAAAAAAAAAAAAAATAAAATATATATTTTCACTAGTGGTCTCTGACATTCGGACACCTCTCTAAATGATGGACAAAGTCATTCACAGATAAATAGCTAAGAAACATGGACAGTACACAGAAAACGGTCCGGATGCTGTGAGATATGTCTGTGTGAGATGAATGCAGGAATAAAGAACAGAGCTCAGGGACAGGAGAGAATTCATCTACTTATTAAAGCACCTTATGTGACTGGCCAAGGTCATAAGCATCGTTTGAGCTCAGCGATGAATCACGATAGGCTGTACGGATGCTTATTCAATGCCTTAAAACACATACAGTATGAACATGCTTGAGTGAGTGTCAAATTGGCTACTTTCCTTTTTTGACTAATGTCTCCTTCCCTTCCTTCCTCTCTTCCTCTCTACAGAATGGTCACATCTGTTGCTCTGTGGACCCTTTGTGCCTCTAGTCCTATTCAAAGACAAAATGTCTCACTACTTTTCCTTGTCTCGCTGTCCTTTCCTCTTTGTCTCGGCTCTCTGTACAGTTTCATCCCATCAGAAGATCATTTTATACCAAATGCTCACATGTATTATAACATAAACAATATACAGATAGCTCAGTCATACATAACAAAAGATAAAGCAACTTATCGTTTTAGCTTTGAACGGTGTTACAGATTTGCTTGATGCATTTGATTAGATGTTTCTTTGTTTATTTATCAATTATCATCGAAAACCATGATGCAATATTCAGATAAAAAGTTTAAGATTTGCAAATTCTATAAAATGTTGAGGTTTCAATATCAAAACTATGTTGAAAAATAAAGGTTAACTTGTCAGTGATCGCAGTGTTTTGTGCTTGATGGGTTCAAGAGACTGCAGACATGGTCAAATCCTTTGTAAATGACCTTACAGTGTTTACTTCTTTCAGTATTAATGGTTGTTCCGCTCCCTTTCAGGGCAAATATGATCTTGATGTTGTGAATAGTTTATTTAATGTGTTTCGTCGTTTGGATTCTGTCTTTACTTTGATGTTTTCTGTTGCACCTCTTGTCAAATTGATGCTTTGTTTCCTTCTATGGCTCGGTGCACTATTGTGTCATGGTGAAATAAAAGGTTTCCATTGAAAAATATGCAGATGCATTGTTGTTCTTTTTAATTTATTTAAGACAAAACAGAATAACAATTCTAACTCTTGGCAGAAATCTCACGGTTCATCTGAAACATTTCAAGGTTCAAGGTTTCTTTATTTGTCACATAATAAATTATACAGGGTATAATCAAAAGTGAAATGTCAGGTCCGCTCAGTGGACAGTGCAAAGATTAAAAATTATATAAAAGTAACACCACACAAGAGCATATAAATAGGTAAAAAAGAGAAATAAAGAGTAAAAAGTGTAATGGAATAAAGAAAGTGCAAAACAAGATGTGCAAGACAAGTAAGATGTGCAAAAACAAGTAAGATGTGCAAAAACAAGTAAATGTGCAAAAACAGCCTTTTTTTGTTGCCATTTACTAATTAATATTATGATTTTTTTATTTAGCTTTATATGAGAAAATGTTGGTATGTATAAATACGTTACATTTATTCATGTTTTACACATTAGACTTTTCAATACTTATATGTTGGATGCAAGTTGAAATTTTGTTTATAATAATAAATAATATGATTTGTAAAAGTCAAAGTATAATTGATATGATTTGCAGTTTGTAACCTACTTTACTTCCAAGATTGTGTGATTTTATTTTGATTCGTTTTTGATTAAAGATTACAGATTACAAAGATTTATTTTCTTTGGAATAACATGCACGGATGAATCTTTCACAATAAGACAAGATAAGATTTCCATTTCATCTTGACTTTAAGTATATTTTTTGAGAGGCTTTGGGATCTTCGGGGCCACTGAGGGTTCAACATAGACAACAGAACATCAGAATATTGTTGTTTTATTTTCAACATAATTATTTCGTCCACTTTGTTTCTATCCTTGCTGATTCATTGTCATCGTCCATGTATCTTTTCCCTTTCAAGTCTCTATTTAAGAGCTTTCAGTCTGGTGTCTGGATTGTTCTCATGCAGGCTGAACTTGGGTTTGGTACAGTGCCAGTAATCCTGTGCAATTACACTTGGTTTGAATAGTTGGTTGATAGTGGCTGGTTCTGTTTTCCCGGCCTCTACAGTCTCTCTCATCTCTTTGACACGCACACACAGTTTTCCTGATGCAGGAGATTACTGCAGTGTGATGCCTCTCATTTCCGTGATTTTACTGATCCCTCAGATTAGGGACCATACTGCAGATCTGATGTCACTGTGCCAGTCCTCACCTTCTGAGAGCCTCGCCATGTGCCAACCTTTATCTGACCTATAGTGTATGCTTGTATGTGTGGACATATGGGTATGTCTCTGTTTTCTCTTGATGAAATACATGGATAATGTAAGAAGCTATTTATAGAATCAGCATTTAGGATCTTGACCTGAAATACATTTGGACAATTGATGTTCTGCAGTGTCACACACTAGACTCCATCTAAAAATGTTAATGGCATTTACTATTTATTGTATTTATTTATTTTATTTTATTTTTCAATTAAAATGCCATTTATATTCATTAAAACAATTTATTACAATTAATTATTTTGCAATATTGATTTGTATGACCACATTAGTAATAATTAAATAATAATCATGCCATAACATCTCGTTTTACAGCATAATAATTGAGTGTGGGAAAATATGTGTGTGGCAGCAATACATGTGAGCAAAAGTACCATTAAATTATTATTATTATTTTTTTAAGTAGGAAAAATTACTGATTGCACCTTTGACCTATAATCATCATGCTGATTACAATTTTTGTAGCCATGCTTATTATTCTTATCTTCTCTCTCTCTTTCTCACCATGTGCTTGTTTTTTAATCTCTTGCCCTTTTCAGCACAGTGTGTAATCTTGTTGAAGTGGTGAATCAGGTCCCTGCCAAAACTAACTGGCAAAGTCTCTTTCCCCGTTCTGTTGGGCACTTTGGCTCTATATTTGTCTGCCGGACTCTGCCGGCTAATGGAGAGCCAAGAGTCTGACTAGTGCTTCCTCGTGCCTGTGCAGAGCAGAGAGGAAGAGAGAGGGGGGCAGGGGGGGACCAAGTGACCCGGCATGTTGTCTGGTTATCCAGCTGGCTCTGAAAAGCCTGTAGCAGAGAAGAGCCCCACGCTTGAGCGGAAATATCAGCACCACGGAGAGCTCCTCTGAGAGCTTCTCTTACGTCAGCGCTGGTGGGACAGACTGCCAGCAAATCTGACTCTCAAAGAGGATAGAGCGTCTCTTTATGACTGTTTGACTAAGTTTTACAGGCTCGGAGGGATACTTCACCCCAAAATGAACATTCAGGCGTCATTTACTCGTCCTTTGTGTTGTTCCAAACCTCTACTGTATCACTTTCTTTTTGACATGGAAACCTAAGAAGAATTCTGCCAGTTGATCTTTTTTTATCATGAAGCTTCAAGCTTTGTTAAGGATGTAAAAGCACCATAAAAGTGACCCATACAAAGCCATGTGGTAGTTTGTATGAACAGACTGGTATTTCATGATTCATTGATGATGGGACATTTTTGACATTTCTAAAAGTGTGGAAGATATATGACCAAGAGTTCATTTATATCCCTCATGTTCTGGTAAGATTGACTTTATTAATTTTGGTATGTGTTGGATGTATGAAATTAATAGAAGTAATTTTTTAAACGTACCAATTTGTCAAGTCACCTTTATTTCTATAGCGCTTTATACGTGTCAAAGCAGCATTACCGAGATAAACAGGAAAGTAACAGAATCAATTATGGAAAATTACCTATGGAGACAATTGCTGTAAATCAGATCTAAAAGACTATATAGACAGTAGTATTTTCCCTCCAGGTTCTTTTGATATGTTCCTCTGACCCAGAAATCTCCAAACTTTTGTTTTTGTCAAATTAACCACTTTAGCCAAAAAAACATTTACTGCTGGAATCTCTGAAATATATAAATATCTCTATTGAATATTTAAAGTACTGGGGTTTTAAGGCAATATTTCAGTAATTGACATTTTCACTCAATTGTCATTTTCATCTTTATGTAAACATGTATTTATTCATTTAATTAGTTGGTTACCATTTGTTATAATCCTTAATCATTATCCAGTTTATTTACTAAGAATTTAAGAGTTTTACTTTTTTTAACAAAAGATATCAAAGCAAATAACTGTCAACTGTCTGACTTCTACAGTATGTACACTAACATGTTCTAATGTTACACAGTTTAAATTTTGTTTATTAATTTGAACTATAATCAAAAATTAAAATCAAATTATCATAAAGTACCATCCTAATAATTCAATGCAAAATATGTTTTAGGCTATTAAAGCAATGCTAGGGTTTCCTCAAACCGTGAGAGTTATGCTAATTTTCCATAATTTGTGATGTTGTACATGTCCTAATATATGAACAGTTTCTGACAGGAGGAAAAGTTCACTGAGATTAGAGAAGGCTGTGATGCTCGGCCCAGTCATATCCAGTTCAGCAAGACAGCACTTTAGAGAGGAGCAGACACATTAAAAACCTCTGATCCGCCAGAAGAAAAGGAATCATGTTACCTTTGATCTTCACTGAATGAAGGAAGTCACGGTGCGAAATCTCCGTCTCGCTCTCTTTCACTCTCCCTTGCTTTCCCCCTCCCTCCTCCCTCCTTCCTTCAATCCCACCTTTTCAACTCACTTCAGTCAATTGAAATTAAGAAGATCTGTGGCAAGATCCATTTTCTTGGCCATATTACTTTTATAGACCTATAGAAGCGGCTTGAATGATCTAATTTCACTGCATGGAAAGTGAAGTTTCCTTTTTTACATATAATATTTACTGGCGCTTTAATAGTTACACTGTCACCAGCAGCACAATGCCTGCAGTTTAAAGTCATTTCGAACCAATCTGAAGTCAGATTAATCATTTCGATGGTGGAGAACCTCTACTTTGATATGATTTTACTCCGATATAAAACCACCTAAGCACTCAGTGTGTGAAACGCATGAATACTGAAGTATGGCAGAAGGGGGATTGGTTATGCTGTGTTGAAGGTTCAGCGGATCTACGGCCAGGGCTTTTCTTTTGATGTCTGTGCCATCGAGCGTGATCATGCAGTAATGAGCACTCTTGAATAGCATGAATATTTTGCCGCCACTTTTTATTTTATTATATTTCTCTAACAAAGCTCGGCGATACACTCAAGGGACTTAATACAGAGTTTAAAAGCAGTCCTTGTCACTAAGAAATACATCCTTTTTTATTCCTGCTACGAGTCTCTTTTCTTATGCTTTACAAAAGAGATTTATTTTCAATTTATGGCTTGAATACTTTAAGCCTAATAGACTTCATCATTCATAGTTTTGTATTTCGTAGAAAAGGATAATTTCCAATTAGAGGACCATAATGGGAGATGATGTAGGGGGGTAAGATTCTAACACACCCCTAACAGATGTAAACCTGAATATTTTCACCCCCAATTATGATTATTAATAAGGCTTAATAATCATTATCACCTCTCACCCTGGGTGTCATCATTTGGAGAATGTGATAGGGGAGAGAAGAGGGTCCCATGATACTCTCTGAGACACAGATGTACTGTACATGCCTCTTGTACACGCATATATAAACAGCTTATGTTAAACAGGCTGATCAGCAGCTATTATGCTGGTATTGTTCTAGGAAAGAGAGATACAGAGTTCAGATGAGTGAATAGATATGATAAAAAACACGAATAGAGTTAAAATAGATAGGACATTTGGTAGTCAAGCTGAGATTAGTAAAAAAAATATATATTTTAAAATGTTTAACATACTGTACAAATGTATTATGTAAGATTTTTTTTTAAATAAATTTAATTTAGCATGCATGCATTAACATTATTAGTGACAGTTACACTGTTACAAAAGATGTTTTTCAAATAAATGTTGTTTTTTTTTCAAATTCTTTTCAGTTTTCAAATTGCCCTCATCACGAAAATAAATAAATATTAATACTACTACTAATAATAATATTAAAATGTTTATTTAATGATTTACAATAGAATTAATAATATAATAATTTCTGAAGGATGCTGGAAAATCTGCTTTTCCATCACAGGAATAAATTACATTTTAAAACATATTAAAACATTATAGTAATATTTTACCCTTTTGTATTTTTGATCAAATAAATGCAGCCTTGGTGAACATGAGACTTTTTTCAGAAAAATATTACAAACTCTTACTGACTCTGTATGTATTTTCAGCCCAGGTGTGTTTAGAAATGATATATTTTTTTATTATTATTCTGCTGTTAAGAGACAGAATCTATGTCTATGGCTGGAAACAATCCTCTTTTGAAATTGTTATTCCAGTTTCTTCTTGGCGAAGTGCTGCACATTGATTTATTTTATGCAGTATTTGTCATGCTTAAAAAGTAGGACATTAACTATTACTGACAGTTCGTAGAAAGACACTGTCAGATTACAGATATTAATGACTATCAAGCCTGTGTCATATGAATAATCTGTCAGTCGGCCTTGGCAGCGGAGGACTCCAGGGACGAGACACTAATCAAGAAAAAGAGGTTTCAGTGTAATACTATTTTAAAACAATATCAGTCACATGGGATTAAAAGAGAGCTTTTTGATTATACATACAGAAATATATGATTTGCGGGCTTTAAACTCAAATTTAGACACAAATTGAATGTAAAAGTGACCAAGTCATTCAGCTTTAGCATAGTGCTAATGCTAATCTAAAAGTGCAGTAAAAAACAACTCTTTGAAAACAACAATTAATATCTTGTGCTGTGTTTCTTTTTCAGTCTTTAAACTCAAGCTTAAACAGAAATTCAATGTAAAAGTGACCTACTCATTCAGCTTTAGCATTAGCATGCTAGCGCCTACCAGAATCAAGCATTTTTCCCCTTACAAAAAAGAAACATAATTGTATTATAATAAAAGTGTTGTAACCATGTTTATTTGGTGTATTGATTACCATTTTTATAACCACAATTGTATACAGATACCATAGTTAAACTATGATTAGTGTAGCAAAGCAACGCAGCCCTGCAGTTTCATCTGTTTGAAATGTCAATAAACCCTAAGAACAAAGACGATTCTGCACCAAATGTTTATTTCCCCCCAAGGACAAAATCAAGCCTGAGTGCGTATGTGTGAGGAAAGTGAATTTCCTCACAAAAAGGCTACTTTTGAATAATTTGTGCTTAAAAAGCCTTCTTGTAATATCAGCAGGATTCAGCACTCTGTCCTGCCCTTACATGCATTCTCTCTCCGCACGCTGAATACTAATGCAGGTGTTTCACTGAGCTGTCAGGCCGCTCTCTCCTGCCGGCTATCAGATAGCTGCAAGACTGCAGTGTAAGGTCTTGACAGATGGCTGCTCTCTCTCTCTCTCTCTTTTTCTGTTGAAGGAAGCAGAAAGGGTGTTTTAAAGGACACTGTCAGAGCACTTTCAAACTCTGTCTCATCATTATCCTCCCAGCCCATCTCTCCATTCTCCTTCCTTTATCACAAACTCGTTTTCCCCCTCCTACATTCAAGTTCCATCCAACTACTTCTCTCTGACCTTAAGTATCTCATGCACTCATGTCATTCTTTTCTCCATCTTGTATTCTTCTTTATCTCTTTTCTCTGAATGGCTTGTTGCTTTCTATTGTGTGACTGAACATGCTGAGCACTTCTGATGGAGCTTTTTCTTAGTCACATTGTGCTTGTGGCATTAAGACTGCAGGTGTAAACGGGATCCGAAACATTTTGTGTGCATTGTTCTTGTAGAGTAAATACATCAGTACTGCTTTAAAATAATGTTTTTAACTGCTTGTTATACAACATATGACTTTAATAAAATAATTCACAAATGTCCACACCCTCCCGCTGTAGATGAGTTTCTTCATCAGAACAGATTTTGAGAAACTTAGGATTACATCAATTGCTCACTAATGGATGCTCTGCAGTGAATGGGTGCCGTCAGAATGCGAGTCCAAACATGCAGCTTTTTTGCTTCACAGGACATTAATTGATGGACTGGAGTGCTGTGGATTATTGTGATGTTTTTATTAGCTTTTTCTACTCTCATTCTGATGGCACCCATTCGCTGAAGAGGATTCAATAATGTAATACAAAATTTCCCCAAATCTGTTGTGATGAAGGAACAAAGTCATATTCATTTGGACACCCTGAGAGTGAGTGCATTAGCAACAAATATACATTTTTGGGTGAATTATTTCTTTAAATAAAACATTATAATAATAACAAATCAAACTTCAGCTCACTCCAAGTATTTCTGTCTTATATTCCAGTTATAACAGTTCCAGTGTGTGTGTGTGTGTGTGTGTGTGTGTGGTGTGTGTGTGTGTGTGTGTGTGTGTGTGTGTGTGCGTGTGCGTGTGCGTGTGCGTGTGCGTGTGCGTGTGCGTGTGTGTTGTGTGCGTGTGTGTTGCGTGTGTGTTAAAAAGTAAAAAATCTGCTAGTTGGAGAACTAAACTTGGAATATCTATCTATCTAATCTCTCTCTCTCTCTCTCTCTCTCTCTCTCTCTTCAATCCTAGCAACCATTAGGATGTTGCCAGTTGTAGAGGATATGTAATATTAATTACCGTATGTCTTGGAGCTGTCTTAGAATCAGATCCACCTCTCCGTGTTTTCACTGACAGACAGATGGCTACAGAACATAAATCGATCCAAGCTTACTTCTCTGTGGTCCAAAACAACCCCATTTAACATAAATTGCTTGGTGAACACAAGGGCTGATCTCTTTCTAGAGTCTTCGCATGACTGACAACAGAAGCAGCATCTTGAGAGAAAGGAGAGAAGAGTACTAGGAGGGGAAAAAAGAAAATGAGTGGGAGAAAGTGTCACAGAGTGGACGTGTGAATGAGTGAACGAGTGCCAATCAGTATGGCTAAGTGTGAGTGCCATCAGAGCCTGTGTGTGTGTGTGTGTGTGTGTGTGTGTGTGTGTGTGTGTGTGTGTGTGTGTGTGTGTGTGTGTGTGTGTGTGTGTGTATTTGAAACAGAGTGAAGGATTCAGTCCCACTCACACAGTCTGTTTGAACATCATCATGTGTGTTATGTAATAACTGTTTATCCAAACAAAACTGATCCATCAATATTGCTGTAGTCATTTGATGAAATTAAAATGTATGAGATTTATTTTAAAAACTTTCTGGAATGTAAGTTTGTTTGTTTATATTGTATCTATAATGTATGTATTTTTTAATGTACATAATTTTGAAGAAGAAAGGTATAGTTAAATAGATTATTATATAACCACTTCATTTTTGGGTGAACTACTTCGGTAACACTTTAGTAAAGGGACCAATTGCCTAATCCTATCCAATACCTAAACTTAAGATCTACCTTAGTAGTTATTAATAAGCAGAAAATTAAGGCAAAAAGTAGTTAATGACTTGTTAATAGTGAGAATTGGACCTTAAAATAAAGTGTGACTACCATTCTTTATTTACTTATTAAAAAACATATCATACGTGTCTTCAAAGTAATCCAGATTCCTCAGTCTACTGTCTAAAATTGGAAAACTGATCCAGTGTCTTGCTCTTAGTGTTTTTAATTCTAGAATCCTTTATTAAAGACCACACAATAATAATTATTGGTTACACTTTAGAATAGGGAACACATATTCACTATTAATTAAGTGATTTCTCTAAAATAAACTGCTAATTTGCTGCTTATTAATAGTACATTTTAATAAATTAAGGTATGTAATTGGATTGGATTAAGGGATCTAAAATGTGGTCATGCAGAATAAGGCATTAATATGTGCTTTATAAGTACTAATAAATGGCCAGCATGCAAGTAATATGCATAATGAGAATTTGTCCTTAAACTAAAGCGTTACCTTATTATTTTGTCTGTCTGCATTAAATCAAGAAAAGACTAATTAATAAAATCTACACCATCCAGTCTTTATTGAAGCCTGTATTTCAGTCAGCATGCATCATTGATTAGTAGGTGGGCTTGTGTTGCTTGTATATGGGCCACACTGAGAGAGTCTCTGCTCTGTAGTCTCAGTGAATCTGGGTCAGATGCTTTCCCTTGACTGAATCTCGACTAGTCCATCGTGTAAGTCTTTAGAGATTGTAACAGTTGATAAGTGCGTGTGTGTATTATAATTGGTGTCTGGCTTCTGTGTTAAAGGTCTGAGGGGTGATTCAGAGTTTGCATCTGGAGCTATTTAAAGTCAGCGTGAACTGGAAGTTTGCGACCGTTTTTTTACTTTCGTATTGTGACGTACTTCCGAGATAAACAGAATATTGAATGAGGAAGATAGAGGGAATGGCTTGTTTTTTCTACTGCGAATTGATTGGATGTAATAAAGTAGGCGTTTTATTCGGAAATGAACACTGACAGTTGGAGGGGCGTGGTTAAGGATGTCACGCTCATGATGTCATGAGAGAAGGCCCATCATTTTAGACGGGAGGAGCATTTTCAGATTTGGATTAAAGATTATGGAGGCAAACTATTTTTTTTTGAGGATTGACTTGCGTGGATGAATTGTTCACCACAAAAATAGCAAAGTGCGCTAACAAAATAAATATAGGCAATTTTGATTTCACGTGGACTTTAAAGGTGTAAAGCTTATATCATGATTGTTTTCAAACGGGTTTCCTGAAACAATTCTTCTCGTCTGCCATGAGAATTAAATCTGTTCAATCTGAAAGGCCTAAATTAAAATGTATCGAAGTAAGTCTCACATTGAACCACATTTTTCACAGTTGAATATATATATATATATATATAATATTATATATATATATATATACATTGAAAACATTTCTATCAACAAACAGATAAATCACAAAAAAATATTTACGTTAATTGTGAAATAACACAAACATATTTTTAAATAACATTAGCAGAAATTAATAGAGATTGTAATTGAATATGCATTTGCAACTTGGCATGTGATTTTATGATCATGTGACCCAATTATTTCACAAAGCTTCTTGATTGCGTTGAGAAATATTTACATTTTCAGTCAAACATTACTTTTTAATCTCACATCTAGGGGTGCTTTTAATTTAAATCTCAATTCTACAATATGCAAGTTTGAAATTGGATTGGATCATTGGATCATTGGACCAATCATTGGATTTTTGTGTCCAACCTATTAACCTTGTTTCAACTCATTTTAATGTGCAGTGAGTTTCAATTAAAAACACAAAGCACAAAGAAACACGACTTCAAAGTTTAAAAGCAATTTATTCTAACTCCTTTTGCAGTGACTCATCTCTCCCTGTTGCTCTCATGCCCACATATTGCCTCCGTACATATATACAACATATATTTACCACTCATGTTCAGCTGAGCTCACGGCTCAGTGAGATCATTTACATCTAGTTCGGTGGGCCTGTGTAGGTGTAGGTAATGTACAAACCACCACTGAATACTGTGCAAATTATCGCCAGTCATTCCCCTCAAACACAACAGTAATACCTGTTCATCCCGTATCGGCCATTAACGAGAACTAAATGATCGACTCAGGATACAAATTCACTCCTGCCTGATTCTCAACGCCTTGTTATTTTATTCCATATCAGAAATGTCAAAACATTGTGAGCTAACTTCAGCCCACACATATATCACAAGCCTCTCGCCGGCCTGCACTGCTTGTTCCTCCCGGATTTGAATGCTATTTCTCTCTCGCGTTCTCTATATCTCCTAATCAATCACTCGTGATCACAAATTGAGGCAGAAATTGAGAGCAGGAGAAATGAAAAGCCCCTCAACTAGCTGGACCTCCTGCATATGTCTTTTTGTTAAATCGTTTTCGGCTGACTCGCTACAGGAAATATTCTCCTCTCCACTTGCTTGCTATACAGCTCATTAGACCTGAAGATCTCAAACCCACAGTAGCCCGGAGAAACCTGCTCGTCCTGAGCCTGTGGCCTCATTCACCTCCAGAGAAGAGGCCACCTTTGTGTTATCTCTTGAGTGCAGGATTGCAGTTCAGTATTAGGATTTATATCCAAAATCCATTTAAATCATGTTAATGCACTTTAGAGCTGGTCCAAATGGATTTGTGTCACATGTTTGTTAGTCGTGACTTTAAATGCCCCGATGGATGTCTAATGTGACGAGGTCCTCACTGGAGAATCTATGTCTCTGGGGCTCATCTATGTGTCCTAGACTCCACTTGACGTTCAGGGCTGTAGGTGGCTGTAGAGGTTGTCTCCAGGTGCTGATCCTCAAACATTTATGGCAGACTTTTGGTTAAGTCAGTATAATCGCTGATGGTTGGCTTCCTCTGAGGTCCTCGGAGGGGTTGTCATCGTCTCTTCTCAGGTGTTCGGTCATCTCAAAATCGTTTAAGGGTTGGATCCAGACTGAAGCTATGTGTAATTCCTAGCTACCACGGGATAAGTTAATCCCGTGGCAGTAACATAGAAACAAGTAAGACAATTAGCGTAGCAGTTGTTCCATCCAGGAATAACCCTGTGATGAAAATATCAGTATAACCCAAGCTAAAGCATAATAATGTGCATATTGATCAGACATAGCTGAAGTACAAGATTTTTGTGAGATGAATTTATATGTAAATGCTTGGCTAAATGAAATAGCGTCTTTAATCTAGATATATAAACAGAGAGAGTGTGTACTGAACCCCGAAAACGTTATTTTAAATATTAAATTATAAAAAAAAAAATAAAAAAAATGAGTTTCAAAAAAAATAAAACCCAGCGGTTCTTAAAAGAAATATTTTTCTTTTCATTAAGGAGCCGCAACCGGTCTTGGTATTACCTCTTTTATTTGGGGCTTAAAAGCCCCGGTCTTCCCTTCGAAAAAAAAAATCGTGCGCCCCGGAAAATGTTTTTAATTAACTTAAAAAAATTTTAATTGTTTTTTTATTTTCTAATATTGGCATCTTTCAATTGGTTTACAAGGTGTCCGCCCCAGTAAATCTCGGCAGGCCCACTTAATCACAACCCCAGGAAGGCTATTCCAGAGTTTAGGAGCCAGATATGAAAAAGTTCTACCTCCTTTAGTGGACTTTGCTATCCTAGGTACTACCAAGAGTCCAGAGTTTTGTTCCTTAGGGAGCGGGTTGGATTGTAGCGTGATAGAAGATTAGTTAGGTACGCAGGAGCTAAATCATTTAGGGCCTTATAGGCAAGTAATAATATTTTGTAACTGATACGAAACTTAATAGGTAGCCAGTGCAGAGACTGTAAAATTGGAGTAATATGGTCATATTTTCTTGACCTGGTAAGGACTCTAGCCGCAGCATTTTGTACTATCTGTAGCTTGTTTATTGAAGATGCAGGACAACCACCTAGCAGTGCATTACAATAGTCCAGTCTAGAGGTCATGAATGCATGAACTAGCTTTTCTGCATCAGAAACACTTAACATGTTCCGTAGCTTGGAAATGTTTCTAAGATGGAAGAATGCTGTTTTTGTAACATGGGAAATATGATTTTCAAAAGATAGGTTGCTGTCTAATATAACACCCAGATTTTTAACTGTAGAGGAAGTAACATTACATCCGTCTAGTTGCAAATTGTAATCCAAGAGATTCTGTGTACTGTTTTTAGGTCCAATAAGTAATATCTCGGTCTTATCTGAATTTAATAGGAGAAAATTACTGGTCATCCAATCTTTTATATTTTAACACACTCTGTTAGCTTAGATAGTTTAGAAGTTTCATCTGGTTTTGTTAAGATATATAGTTGAGTGTCATCAGCATAACAATGGAAACTAATCCCGTATTTTCTAATAATATTACCAAGGGGCAACATATATAATGAAAATAATAGAGGGCCTAGGACAGATCCTTGTGGTACTCCATACTTTACTGGTGATAATTGAGATGACTCCCCGTTTAAATAAACAAAGTGGTAGCGATCGGACAGGTAGGATCTAAACCATCTTAGAGCCTGCCCTTGAATACCTGTATAGTTTTGTAATCGATCTATCAGTATGTCATGATCTATAGTGTCAAACGCAGCACTAAGATGAAGTAAAACTAGCAACGAGATGCAGCCTTGGTCTGACGCAAGAAGCAAGTCATTTGTAATTTTAACAAGTGCAGTTTCTGTGCTATGGCGGGGCCTGAAACCTGACTGAAATTCTTCATAGATATCATTTTTTAGCAAAAAGGAGCACAGTTGAGCAGACACTACTTTTTCTAATATTTTCGACATAAACAAAAGATTTGAGATGGGCCTGTAATTTGCCAGTTCACAAGGATCTAATTTTGGTTTCTTAATAAGAGGCTTAATAACTGCCAGCTTAAATGGTTTTGGGACGTGACCTAAAGATAACGAGGAGTTAATAATATTGAGAAGCGGTTCTTCTGCTACAGGTAATAACTCTTTCAATAGTTTAGTGGGTACAGGATCTAATAAACATGTTGTTGGTTTAGATGCACTTATAAGTTTATTTAGCTCATCCTGTCCTATCGTTGTAAAGCACTGCAGTATTTCTTTGGGTGCGATGAATGAAGCTGGAGTACTAGACGCTGTAGAATCTACGTTTGTTATTGTATTTCTGATATTATCTATTTTATCAGTAAAGAAATTCATAAAGTCATTACTATTAAACTGTGAGGGAATATTTAGATCGGGTGACATCTGTTTTTTTGTTAATCTGCCACTGTGCTAAATAAAAACCTTGGATTGTTTTGGTGATTATCTATGAGTTTGCGGATATACTCGGTTCTTGCAGTTTTTAGAGCCTGTCTATAGCTGGACATACTGTTTTTCCACGCAATTCTAAAGACTTCCAAGTTAGTTTTTCTCCATTTGCGCTCAAGAATACGAGTTTCTTTCTTGAGAGAATGGGTATAACTGCTGTACCATGGCGCCGCACGTTTTTGCTCTGACCTTTTTTAATTTGATGAGGGGCAACAGTTTCTAACGTATTAGAAGAAGATAGTCTACCATGTTGCTAGTAATTGTGTCTAGTTCATCTGTATTTATGGGTACACAGAGCTGTTGAGATAAATCAGGCAGGTTATTTGTGAATCTGTCTTTAGTGGCTGGAATAATAATTCTGCCTGGACGATAACGCGGAGCCATATAGTTAATATCAGTAATATGCAGCATGCACGATACAAGGAAATGGTCAGTAACATCATCACTTTGAGGTATGATATCTATATCAGTTAGATCAATTCCATGCGATCTTATTAAATCTAGCGTATGATTAAAACGATGTGTCGGCCCGGTGACATTTTGCTTGACACCAAAAGAGTTTATTAGGTCAGTAAACGCAAGTCCTAACGCATCATTTGTATTATCAACGTGAATGTTAAAATCTCCAACAATTAGTGCTTTATCCACATTAACCAATAGGTCTGAGAGGAAATCTGCAAATTCTTTTAGAAAATCTGTATATGGCCCTGGCTGTCTGTACACAGTAGCCAGAGCAATGGATAGGACAGATTTATTTTGCTTATCTGACAGTTTAACATTGAGCATAAGTATTTCGAATGAGTCAAACCTGTATCCTGTTTTCTGAGTAACATTGAGAATATCACTATATATTGTTGCGACACCGCCGCCACGACCAGTCTCACGAGGCTCGTGCTTATAACAGTAGCTTAGTGGAGTAGATTCATTTAGACCAAAATAATCATTTGTTTTAAGCCAGGTTTCAGTCAGACAGAGTACATCAAAACTATTATCTGTGATTATTTCATTTACGATAACTGCTTTCGGAGTGAGTGATCTGATATTTAGGAGCCCAAGTTTAAAAAATTGTTTTTGTTCATTTATTTTGCATTTTTCTGGTTTAATCACGATCAGATTTGTTCTAGATCCTGCATTAAATTTATATTTTGAACTCACTATTCGGGGAACAGACACAGTCTGTATAGATTGGACACTGCAAGTACAACAGTAATACTGTTCACTCCGTATCGGCCATAACGAGAACTAAATGATCGACTCAGGATACAAATTCACTCCTGCCTGATTCTCAACGCCTTGTTATTTTATTCCATATCAGAAATGTCAAAACATTGTGAGCTAACTTCAGCCCACACATATATCACAAGCCTCTCGCCGGGCCTGCACTGCTTGTTCCTCCCGGATTGAATCTATTTCTCTCTCGCGTTCTCTATATCTCCTCTCCTCACTCGTGATCACAAATTGAGGCAGGAAATTGAGAGAGGGGAGAAAATGAAAAGCCCCTCACTGCTGGACCTCCTGCATATGTCTTTTTGTTAAATCGTTTTCGGCTGACTCGCTACAGGAAATATTCTCCTCTCCACTTGCTTGCTATACAGCTCATTAGACCTGAAGATCTCAAACCCACAGTAGCCCGGGAACCTCTCGTGTCCTGAGCCTGTGCCTCATTCACCTCCAGAGAAGAGGCCACCTTTGTGTTATCTCTTGAGTGCAGGATTGCAGTTCAGTATTAGGATTTATATCCGAAAATCCATTTAAATCATGTTAATGCACTTTTAGAGCTGGTCCAAATGGATTTGTGTCACATGTTTGTTTAGTCGTGACTTTAAATGACCCATGGGCTATGTGAACGGTCTTATGGGGAATTTAATGTTGATCAGAGAAGTTTTAGTGTTTTGATTGTGTGATAACAAAGAAACTCACAAAATGTTTAGAAAGAATGCTAGACTGATCCCCACAACTGAAAAAGGTGGTCTAGCGACTCCTTTGTGGTCAGATAGCGAATTCAAATCACTTTTAGGAGTGCAAATAATGAAGTCACTGAGAAATTAGCAACTAATTAAATGAGATCCTCCAGACAAACTTGGTCTTGATGGTTAAAAAGGTACTGGGAGCATGTATTCGCAAACAATTGAAGCATATCCGCCACAGAGAATTGGTTTGCGTCGCCACACAACAGTCTCAGCGTAACTCAGAGCTAGAGAAACAGAACAATGAGCTCCGTGCTAGAATATACACTTTGACCAAGAAATTGAACCTCAAGAAAGAGGCAAAAACTGATGTGGAAGTAAGTCAGCCTGATAACTTTTCCCCTGATTTACAAGCGTTTTTTGAAACAGATGTAGCTCTCCAATCAGTAACTGATGTGCCTGTAAATTCCTTCAATGTGTGTGGTGCGAGGAGGAGATCTCAGGGGATTGAGGAAACTGATAGTGTTCCTCTCAATTCTTCTGTGGTGCAAATACAAACTGTTGCCAAAGCTTTAGGTCCTAAAGATATAGAGAGACTATCTCAAAGTTTACCAGCAGCACGCACACATTTTTCTGAATTTAGAAGAACATTGATCAGTAAAATGCGTCTTTATGACATGTCGTTGACAGAAGTCACGCAGCTGATGTCACAAATACTAACTGAATCTGAATTCAACAGTTTTGAATCTGCTGTCACTTCTGAACTGCGAAATGCCAGTAAGATTTAAGAGAAGGTATTTTGAAAATCCTAAAGAATATCTTAGGACCCAAAATAGATTGGTCTAGAATTACTACCTGTGTGCAAAGGAAAGAAGAAACTGTGAGTGAATATACTGAGAGATTTTGTCAGTCAGCTGTAATTTACAGTGGAATTGTTGATGACCCTGAAAGTGTGCTAGATGACAAGGGACCCTTGGTTCGTATCTGGTCAGATGGCCTTGTAGCCGAATACAGAAAAGCTTTACCATTCTTAGATCTAACTTGGTCTAACAGAACTCTCAGAAGTAACCTAGACAGGTTAACTACATGGGAAAGAGATGCTGATGTCAAAGCAAAAGTAAGAGTAGCAGCAGCTACGTTTAACACAACGAAACAAGACAATAGATGGTCTAAAAGAGAAAGCAAATGCAAATACTGTGAAAAATTTGGACATTGGGAGAAAGAGTGTAGGAAGAAGTTGCAAGATAGTAAAAGAAATGCTATGCATAATTCTGCTCCTTCTCAGCCTGCACACAACCCTGAAGTAGTTCCGCCAGTGACCACTGAAACTATAGGACAGTTAGTTCAGGCTCTTCTAAGAGCACAACAAGACCAGGAAAAAAACTAATTATTGGGGCTGTGAGTAGCTACCTTTCCCCTGTAATCCAACACAATGACCAAAGAATTTTTGTGAAAGGTAGCATAAAAGAGAAGTTAGCAACTCTCACAGCCCCGAATATTGTTATACAGCGTGCACCAGTCACGAACCCATCCTCATGTATGATGTCTGCAATGACTGAATTTGTGTTAGAGGATGAAGGCGAAATGACTCATGATTGTGTTACGCTTACATATGCAGCGACAAGTGAAATAGCAGAAACTCCCATAGAAACGCAGAATTGGAGTTGTTTGTTGATGGTTCAGCTCAAGTTATTGAAGGTAACAGACGAGCAGGATATACAGTAACTTCCACTACTGAAGTAGTTGCTTCAGGTCGTCTTCCAGATCATTTTTCAGCTCAAGCTGCAGAACTAGTAGCCTTAACTAGAGCATGCACGCTAGCTTCAGGATCGGTTGCAAATATCTACACAGATTCCAGGTATGCTTTTGGGGTAATTCATGATTTTGGTGTCATTTGGCAAACAGAAAATTTCTAATTCGCTGGATCCCCCATTAAGCAGTGGTTAGTGAAAGATTTAATTTTGCCATGAAATCCCAAAAATTAGCATGTCAAAGTAAAGCACCTCACACTAATACACGGAACTAAAGGTAATGCCTTCTGATGTAGCTAAAAGGTTGTTTCACAATGTACAAGTTGTTCAGGTAGACAGCCAGAAGAAATTCTACCTCCTGGTCAATGTGATCTGTAAAAGACGTTCTCATTAAGTGGAATGGTTAGACAAAGGCCATGTGGATTCATCCCTGCTGGACAAAGGGGGAATATGTTGCTCCCGAATATGTTGCCAATTTGGCTAAAAATAACAGTTTGGGTCATATGGTCCAGCAACGATGAATCAGGTTTCAAATCAATGTGGAATCCAAAATTCAAAAGAGCCATGAAATGTCAAGAGATGTGTTACAGTACCAAAATAATGAGTAAGTCCATTACACCAAGCTACCCTGGCTCCACCAAGGCCATTTCTCACTGAAGTTGATTACAATTTCCCCTTGTAAAGGAAAAATGACTTTTGGTATAAAGACAAGTTCTCAAGTGGGTAAACTTATCCAATCAGGCGCGCTACAGCTGCCATACTAAATGCTTGTCAGATTTCATCCCAATGGGATTACCATTGCATTGACTGTCAAGGTACCCACTTAAGGACAGTAGTAAGGAAGTTCTAGAATGTTGAAGTTAAGTGGAACCTTACTCCCTATAGGCACAAGCATAGGACAGGTTGACGATCAAACAAACAATTAAACAGGCTTAGCAAAAGCATCAGAAGGAACCATGGTTGAACATGCCCGAGTACTTGTAGTATGAGTTCACTTAACAGATTGAGGACTGAGCCCATGAGATTATTACTGGACCCCAATGAATCCAGTTGATGATCTTAGAAATGTGATTGCAAATTCTTCAGATGCCTGATCGCTTATGTGAAAACCTCACAAAGGCATCAGAGTGCCAAAGAAGAGTTATCGTTTGGCAACTCCACAGAAGGTGGACAAAATGTCCCAGGTAATGGGTTATGATAAAGAATTCAAAAAAGCCTATAGCCTAATGTACGGCCAACAAGTGTTTTTAAGTCACTCATATTTGTCATGAAGGAAAATTGGATCATTGCAATATTAAGTTGTTCCTCCCCTCGGGATAGGATAGGGCAGACAAGAACCAGTAGGACCCAGGGAATTAACCAAAGCAACGGCTTCGGGTCCAACCCTGAGGTAAGATTCCCATAGGCCTTTCACCTCCATTGTCCATCCTTTCCTCATTTCTTTAGGGGCAGAATTGAAATAGGGAAGAAGGAAAACCAGGCAACATTTTTGAACAGAGGTAACCCTAATGTATGCAGATTACAAATATGCTGTCCGTTGTTCTCTTGTTTTGTTTCTTTCTTCCTCGTGCAGATAAATTTGATGGTTCCTGAATCCATTGCACCACCCTTTCACCTGCGGATGAAGCCAACCTTAGAAAACAACCAGACCCATTGCAACTTACCAAGAAAGAAAAAGAAAGAAAAAGAGAAAAAAAAATCACAAGCGAGCTACTAGATTTCAGCAAAAAATTGATGTTTTTTTGTTCAGATGCAATACATATAAGCAACAAGAACATGTACACTGTGCCTGTAAGATTACAATTACAAGAATTAACTTTTAAGTGTCTAAATTTGTATTTTTGTGAGAGTTATTAGAATCTCAAAGAGGGGATTGAAGGATTACAAATTTTATTTTAAATGTTATAATTTAGATACACTTCCTGACTAAAGAAATGTCAGGAAATACAGATGTTTGAGAGCGTTTCCTGACCATTTGAGCTCGAGACAACGGTGCCTTTTGTCTTTATGTTAATGGTAAGATCAAGGAGTCAGATTCAACCTTTGTTAGGTTTATTGGACCACGGGAAGGTTCCTGTAATTAACTAACGCCTCCCTCAGATGTTTGCTTTGTTTGATGTTTGTCTCCACCTCTAAGAATCCCTCCTCCAAAAATACCTATAAGATACCCTGTAAAAATGACTTAAAAGAGATCTTCGATGACTGCAGATAACAACACATGTCATAGAATAAAGAAATTCTGCTGACGATCGAATCCGAAGTCTCCTGGTCTTCTCTTCTGAGTTTTCTACTTTAGAAGAACAAAGTTTTCAACAGACATCAACACAATTATAACATTTTTGGCTCTATACACCACCACAATGGATTTCAAATGAAATGAACAAGATGTGCTTTAACTGCAGACTGTCAGCTTTAATTTGAGGGAATTTACATCCAAATCAGGTGAACGGTGTAGGAATTACAACAGTTTGCATATGTGCCTCCCACTTGTTAAGGGACCAAAAGTAATGGGACAATTGGCTTCTCAGCTGTTCCATGACCAGGTGTGTGTTATTCCCTCACTATCCCAATTACAATGAGCAAATAAAAGGTCCAGAGTTCATTTCAAGTGTGCTATTTGCATTTGGAATCTGTTGCTGTCAACTGTCAAGATGAGAACCAAAGAGCTGTCACTATCAGTGCAGCAAGCCTTTATTAGGCTGAAAAAACAAAACAAACCCATCAGAGAGATAGCAAAAACATTAGGCGTAGCCAAAACAACTGTTTGGAACATTCTTAAAAAGAAGGAACGCACCGGTGAGCTCAGCAACACCAAAAGACCCGGAAGACCACGGAAAACAACTGTGGTGGATGACCGAAGAATTCTTTCCCTGGTGAAGAAAACACCCTTCACAACAGTTGGCCAGATCAAGAACACTCTCCAGGAGGTAGGTGTATGTGTGTCAGTCAACAATCAAGAGAAGACTTCACCAGAGTGAATACAGAGGGTTCACCACAAGATGTAAATCATTGGTGAGCCTCAAAAACAGGAAGGCCAGATTAGAGTTTGCCAAACGACATCTAAAAAAGCCTTCACAGTTCTGGAACAACATCCTATGGACAGATGAGACCAAGATCAACTTGTACCAGAGTGATGGGAAGAGAAGAGTATGGAGAAGGAAAGGAACTGCTCATGATCCTAAGCATACCACCTCATCAGTGAAGCATGGTGGTGGTAGTGTCATGGCGTGGGCATGTATGGCTGCCAGTGGAACTGGTTCTCTTGTATTTATTGATGATGTGACTGCTGACAAAAGCAGCAGGATGAATTCTGAAGTGTTTCGGGCAATATTATCTGCTCATATTCAGCCAAATGCTTCAGAACTCATTGGACGGCGCTTCACAGTGCAGATGGACAATGACCCAAAGCATACTGCAAAAGCAACCAAAGAGTTTTTGAAGGGAAAGAAGTGGACTGTTATGCAATGGCCAAGTCAATCACCTGGCCTGAATCCGATTGAGCATGCATTTCACTTGCTGAAGACAAAACTGAAGGGAAAATGCCCCAAGAACAAGCAGGAACTGAAGACGGTTGCAGTAGAGGCCTGGCAGAGCATCACCAGGGATGAAACCCAGCGTCTGGTGATGTCTATGCATTCCAGACTTCAGACTGTAATTGACTGCAAAGGATTTGCAACCAAGTATTAAAAAGTGAAAGTTTGATTTATGATTATTATTCTGTCCCATTACTTTTGGTCCCTTAACAAGTGGGAGGCACATATGCAAACTGTTGTAATTCCTACACCGTTCACCTGATTTGGATGTAAATACCCTCAAATTAAAGCTGACAGTCTGCAGTTAAAGCACATCTTGTTCGTTTCATTTGAAATCCATTGTGGTGGTGTATAGAGCCAAAAATGTTAGAATTGTGTTGATGTCCCAATATTTATGGACCTGACTGTAGATATATTAAGTAAAATGTAAAAACTAGCTCAATATGCATATGCACCACTGAAGCGGAGACCGGTCTCACATTTGCTCTAACATGCTGATTCAAAAAATTGAAAATCATTAGATCAATCATGTTTCATTTGTTCCTCTTGCATGCTTTATTCATGCGTGTTAAAATTTGAAACGGGCAGAATGTAGGACACCTTTCAGAGCCAGTGCGGCCATCAAACCCAGGTCTTCTCCAGCTATGTGGGTTAATCTTTGAACTCCCTCTGAGACTCATTAGCCATTTTAGTTCGCTAGTGCTAATTATGAGTTTGTGAGGGTGACGGCATTTGTGAAATACAAACTGTCCGCCCCTGCTGGGCTCTTGCCTTTCTATCAGAGTGACCCACATTCATACAGTTCCATCGGCACACTCATGAATATATAGAAAAAAACCTCCGAAATGCATTCAGCCCACCTGTGGTGCACATCTGTTCTGCAGCACACACCTGGAGAGAGACCCCCGCAGTCGTCTGGCGCAGAGGAAAAGATGTAAGATTATGGAGTCTTACTTTTCCAAACAGACTTTAGAAAGCCTTTGCTCAAAACTCATAATAAGCTGAGAAAATGTTCACATTCACTGAGAAACGTCAGATTTTTTTTCACTGTGGTTTGAGATTTATATTTGATCTTACAGAAGCTTTCTGTGCTCTAGTTTGCCTTCAGCAATGAATATGAATTTAGGGATCCACAATTCCTTTGTGTTCCAATAATTGTTGGTGTGGCTCACTTTTAAGTGACCGAATGGACTCAGGTGTTCTGGATTCACCAGCTGCACCTCTGGACCCCCCATAAGGCATCATTATCATACTAAAGCAATGAGAGACTAGCAGATTCAGCCATTCGCTCTCCACGGAGAGGCCATGAACAGCATGGCAGCCCCTACAACCATTCATCATTAAATTACTGTCCAATCACCAAACCCCCTCAGGCTCAAAACGTACCTTGTCCAAAAGGACAAATCACAAATAAGGTCATATTTCCTCTTGAGAGCCTCACTTGTTCTGTTACTGATATTGATTTTATGACAAAGCTAAAGGTTATTCGTAAAATATGCAAATATACCATTATATTCTTATATGCATTTGTTTAACATTATCCTAATTTCTCACACTGCAAGCAAGTATTTTTATATTGCTTTATGGTACAGATGTCAAAACGAAATCATTTATGTAGACTTGTTTTCAGATAATATTATTAAGGTTTATTTTTCTTAGCGCATTGGCAAATACAGTCAGGTTTCTTATATTAAAAATATATAAATATTATATTTAATATTTACATGATGCATAATATTTTATATAGAAAATATATTGCATTTTGTTGATTTATGTTTGAAACAGGAAAAACTATTTGCCAGAGGTGTAAGAAAATTAAATCTCTTTTAAGATATTTTCTCCAAAACCATGTGTTAAAATATTGCGCAGTTTTTGCTTATTTATTTTAAATATATTCAGATATTTGTATAGGTGAATAAGCCAAAAAGTCTGGTTGAGAAACTGTTTATACTGCAAGAAAATAAAATATTTTATATATATACATTTTATTTTTTACATTCCTGAAAAACTGGCCACTGAATTCGGTCTGCTGCTTCTGTTCTTACTTTAGGCAACAGATTACATTCATTTATTTACCAAATCCCTGCTCATGTCCCAGCAGCTCTGACTGAAGAGCATCAAGCGGTCACGAACAGCAATCATCATCATCCGTTAAACAGCTCCTCTTTGCTTCATTCCTGAGAGAGGAAAAATCTTAATATTCCCCTCAGCAAACTAGCGCACAGCTCTGGACCAGCTTGTAGAAATGTCATTAGCAAGCTGTGGGGGTCACGTTCCCAGCCCTCTAATCGTTTTTCAATGGGCTGCTCTCCTACCCGCTACAGCAGCATGAAAAGGTGTCCGTTCACATGATGCCATGCATCACTCTGATAGCCAGACCCCCTGGGCTCTTCATTAGACCTCCGTTTCCGGCCAGATTGTGTGTGAGGGCCAGGGTTTGAATACGCAATGGGCCTTCTGCGTGGATCAGGAACGAGCCGAGCTGATTGGACGGCGTGAAAGGAAGTGTGGGATCCTTTACATTGGCTGAAATACAAAAATCGTGGCCATATGTTTAATATGCTGCTTAGAAGAATTATGTGTCTGATAGATGTCTTTGAAAAATACCAAAATACTAAACTAAAAAGAGAGACACCACTTAATGTCATTCAAAATTTCAAAAAGCAAGCATTTAAATATGAATCATTTGGATGGATGGATGGATGGATGGATGGATGGATAGATGAGTTTATTTTTCTTAATCATTGGTAAATGCATTGTTTTTCCTCTTATTGTATTAAAATATATAAGTTCAACATTATATTAAATATTTAATTTACAATTGATATTAAATATTAAATTAAAAAAAAAAATATATATTCAGGGATTTTTATGGGGGGGGGGAGGGTTGGGGGGGTATCTTCGTTTGTGTTTCACAGAAAATAGAAAGCCATACAGGTTTTAAAAACATGAGGTAATTTACATTTTTGGGTAAAATGTGCCTTTAAGAAAATACACTCATAAATTTGTTGTGGTATTTTTGAAACATTTTATAATAATAGTACATGCATCAGAGGGTTAAATAGCAAAGCTCATCCCACACAGTTTATGCTGTGAATGTAAATAATACCTCAAATGCCATCAAATTTTGCCTGGTGGACAATAAAATGGTGGGAAAATCCCTTAAACTCAAGCCATATATAAAGCATTTATGAATTGCTTGATTGTACTACCATTATATACCAATTTAGGCTTTCCAACCCATCATTAAGCATAATATTAGCCTAAATAGCAGCAAGGTTGATCACCGTTCACAGTAAATTTGCTGAAACAGTGAATGGGGTCAACAGGAGGAAGGATGGAGAATGTAAGACAGTGAAAGGGAGGAGAGGATTGGAGAAGTGAAGTAGCTGCATGCTGTAATCCAACTAAGCAGGCGTTTCTAATGGCCCTCTCAGTGTAAGACATTTACTGCCTCGAAATCCCCTCACAATAGATCATTCTAAATAAATCCCTCTGCAGCACTCCCCAACACACACACACACACACACACACACACACACACTGCGCTCTAGCAGTGCTTGATAAATGACAGTGTGTAAACTGAGGTGATGTTAATTGAATCTGTGAGAGTTATTCATGCTGAGAGAAGCATTTTCAGCAGTTTGACTGGAATTTTCATGGTCAAATACATTTCTCTACAATTAAGCCAGTTCATTAGTATTAACAGCACAGCCTTCTGCTACTCACAACAGAGGAAACCCCTCTATAGGACTTTAGATGAGGAAATCAGCAATAAGATAATGAGATACTAATATAGGTTCAGTCTAATTAGGTAGGTACAAGGATAATTTCTCGCCAATATTTGGCAATTTATTGTAATGTTGAGCAATGCAATGTTGCTAATACACTCTTAACAATAAAGAACCTTTGCCATCCATGGAACCTTTGCATTCCACAAACGGTTCTTCACAGTGGAAAAAGGTTCTTTAAGTTATTAAAATGTTCTTCACTCTAAGAAAAAGGTGGTTTTCATAGGGATGACATAGAACCGTAACTTTTAAGAACCATTCACTGAAAGGTTCTTTGGGGAACCCAAACTGGTTCTTCTATAGCATCCCTATGAAAACCACTTTTTGGAACCTTTATTTTTAAGTGTGTATTTGAATGCAAATACTTAAACCTCACTTAGTGCTTTAGGGCTAATTTGGATCAGGCGGATACGGATGTTTTCCCTCTTTGCTTTTCCCCAGGTTCCACCAGGTCAAAGAAACACAGAAAAGGTCAAGCTCACGGTTCACTGCTTTTGCTTCAGGAACCAGATTTTATGTTGAACATCAATTGACAAAAAAAAGAAAAGAAAGACAGGAAATTGTACAAAATTAACAATTAAAAAAATAATAATAATATAAATATTTATACAAATGTAATTATTTATTATTTACAATTATTATTATTAATAAAAATATTTTTATATGCATGTATTACTGCATATGTGATTCTAAATACTAATAAACATTAATTTTGCAATTTTGCCATAGTAATACTACTACTACAATACTAATTCATTCATTCATTCATAAACGTTACAAGACACTTCATTGCACATTAAGAAAACATTTAACAGGGTTCTGATAACATTAACGTTTGTGCATTTTGAGTTTAAACCCATTGGGTTGTTATGGTATATGACTACTGATCTTCATTAGGTTCAACAATTGCTTTCAAAACATAATATACAGAGAATTACAGAGAGAAAATGCCATTTACTCAGCTGAAAGAACGAGGGAAATAACAGGTGAGATATTTCTTAATGGAAGGTGTTGTCAAATCTGGACAGTACCGTCTAATTTTGGGGCTTCAAACTACACCCAAATCTGCAGCCAGAGAACAATGAACAAAAGCACAGGGATGGCCTACCAAAACACAAAGAAAGATGTTTATCGCCGTTTTTTTCTCTCTTCATCTTTTCATCCAGTCCAAAAGATTAATTTGCTATTGCTACTATAAGTGAAATTAAATGATAAGATAATTGCGATGTGTCAAAGAGATCTCTCTCTTACTGGTGCAGAGGATGTCCCTCCCCCATCCCGTGACTGATGTCTCCACCACCTTTCATGACCTAAGTAATGGATGGGGTGATTACAAAAGAACGCATCCTGCAACCCCTCCACCCCCCCAAAAAAAATTTGAAGATGAATACTATGCTGTCCTCCGGAGTCGCTAATGTACGCACATCATGAGTTGTTGGCTAGCATTGGTACAACTATAAAATATGAGTTTAATAAAATAGACCGTGTTGCACTGGGGTGCCGTTGTGTCACCCATCATATCTTGATTCATTGATAAGTCAGTGCTGTGAAATGGTGGAAGCCAGTTGCACATCCCAAGGGCAGCCTCGTGTTTCGTGTAGAGCAAATGTGGAGTGTCATTAGGTTAGCTTGAGACGGTCTTAGAGAGAATGCCACAAAATATAATTTGGAGCGATACTGTGCCTCTTGGTTACTTGTTTATTGCTTGTTTCACAATGTTTTCCAATAACGCCAGGGCTGCAGCAAGGGAAAGGAAGGGAATTATCGGGGTCATGCCATGCATTTTCATGTTTGTCGCAAATTGGACCCAATATAATGCACACATTTTGAGTTTCAGAGAGTGATAGGCTCTTAGAAGGTTCTCAAGAAGTAACAGTTTTTCTGATGTTAACAGAATTTATGAAACGCTATCATGAAAACGTTATTAACATTTTGTTATTGTAACGTTACTAAAGGCAGTTTGACTGTTGTTTTGCATATCTATAATAATTAATTTAAAAATGATTAGAAATGTCTTACAATATGCTTAAGTCAAATTATTGTCCATTAAGGACAGGATACTTTTTTTCCCATTAAGGAGATGTCGAAAGAACACTCTACTAACATTAGCAGACTTAACTCTGTTATGTTCCTGTTTATTACAATGAAGCAGTTTTGAAACCATCTGTATTGTTATTGTAAAGCACTATGCAAATGTATTATTAGACTTTAAATGGTCAATAATACTGAATGGAGCACCCATTCACCCCATATGTGGGGTCAGCAGCCATATCACCCTGTGTATCCCAAGACTGGTTTCCCACTGAAGCTAAGCAGGGTTGAGCCTGGTCAGTAACTGGATGGAGACCTCCTGGGAAAACTAGGTTGCTGCTGGAAGAGGTGTTAGTGAGACCAGCAGGGGGTGCTCACCCTGTGGTCTGTGTGGGTCCTAACGCCCCAGTGTAGTGAAGGGGACACTATACTGGAAAAAGCACCGTCCTTCAGATGAGACGTTAAACCGAGGTCCTGACTCTCTGTGGTCATTAAAAATCCCATGGCACTGTCCTTCGTAAAAGAGTAGGGGTGTAACCCCGGCATCCTGGCCAAATTCCCTCCACTGGCCTCTTGTCCATCATGGCCTCCTAATTATCCCCATACACTTTATTGGCTTCTATCACTCTGTCTCCTCTCCATCAGTAAGCTGGTGTGTGGTGAGTTCGCGCACTGGAGTCCGTCGCATCATCCAAGTGGATGTCTGCACACTTGGTGGTGGATTGAGGAGATACCCAACTTTGAGTCCCACAAACACATATAAATTTAACGAACTGTTAATAATGCTTTGGGTGTACAGCAATTTACTCAAAAAGCGCTATTATAAATGCTTCATGTACTCTTTAAGAGTTATGATCTAGAACATTAAAACGTTTAGCTAAGAAAATTGTTGTTTCAGAATGTTGAATAGACAAAAAAAAGTGAATATTAAGTATATATTGGAGGTATAATTGATTTCAACATTCACAGAACTTTAATTTACATGATGAAAAAGTTAACACATTTTAAACATGAATTCCAGAAGTGTTGGAAAATTTTTTATATTTGAATAAGGTATTAAACCAAATACTTTCAAATCAGTGTACATATAGTATTCAAATAGAATTTTTTTTAGCATAACAAATGTTTAAACTTAGAAATTGTTACAATTTTATAAACAAAATGTGCTCATTTAAAATTTTTTGAAGTTTTCATTCCAAATCTTGAAATGAGCCATTGAGTGGATAAAAGTTGTAACATTTCTCGTTTAAACTTATGTTATGTGATCTGAATAAAATATTGGCTTATGTCATTTAAAAGGCCTTTCGTAAAGATTTTATTCAAATAAAAAAAAAGGGTCCTGACATTCCTGAACTCGGCCTGTATAAGCTCCTAACAATTCCTGTCTATTTGCCATAATGCATCTACACATGCTAGGCTTGCTTCTTGATATGTTAACTGATCCGAAAAATCTACCTGTGGAGCTGGGATCGTTTATCCAAGTGGATGCTGCACACTGGTGGTGGTTGAGAGAAGCCCCCCCCCCACACACACACACATGACTGTAAAAAACGCTTTGGGTGTACAGCAATACACAACGAAAGCGCTATATAAATGCTTCATGTACTCTTTAAGAGTATGATCTAGCACATAAACTTTTTAGCTAAGAATATTGTTGTTTCAGAATGTTCGAATAGACAAAACAAAAGTTCTTAGAAGATTTTTTTAAATATCTAATTGTTTAGAACGTTCACAGAAGTTTAATTTACATAATGGAAATGTTAGAAGCACATTTTTAAACCTGAATTCCAGAAGTGTTGGAACATTTTTTATATTTGAATAAGATAAAAACTAAATACTTTCAAATCACATGTACCAATATCTTATTTACAATAGAACAAATGTTTAAACAGAGAAATTTTACAATTTTATGCACAAAATGTGCTCATTTCAAATTTGATGCCAGATTTTTTTCATTCCAAATTTGAAATGAGCTCATTTAGTGGATAAAAGTGTAACATTTCTCAGTTTAAACACTTATGTTCTCTAATTCTATTGTGAATAAAATATTGGCTTATGTGATTTGAAAGTCTTTTAATATTGATTTTATTCAAATTAAAAAAAAGGTCCTACCATTTCTGGAATTCGGGTTGTATAACTTGTTATATCTGTTAGTGTGTCTGATTTCCCATGATGCATCAAGAGATGCTAGGCTTGCTTCTTGATAATTTAACTAATTCCGAAAAATCTACTTCGGTGCTGGGATGTTTGAAATCCCATGGCTTTGGAGAAAGCTTATAA
>JAPDDL010001704.1:0-16792 GCA_027422435.1 Schizopygopsis pylzovi | reverse complement strand
TCAAGACTTCGTAAAGCCGTAACACCTCAAAGCCAGCAGACCAACAACGTCTTCCATCTAAAACAGAACAGAGACCGCCAGTCGCAAGAGGGCTTCCCGGTGACGTCACGCAGCAGAAACTCGAGCATCGGAGATTTCCGTGAAAACACGAGGTAACCACATGGTATCCGAAAACAAAGCCGGAGATCCCCTCACCAACACGTGGTATCCGAAACTTAAGTGAGCGCAAGTATTCAAACAAAGTTTCTATCCTAACTGAACTGGTGAATAGATTTGTATGCAGAAAAGAGCACAGTTCTCTTTCGTGATCTTCCTTGTGGTTTCAGTTATGAAATAGCAAAGAGGGCTATTTTACACTTTATTCTAATATTACTCGCAAGACCCCAGAATGTGTGTGTGTGTGTTTATGTGTTGTTTATGTGTTTTTATTGAGTTAGTCCATGTATCGTAGAATAGCAGTTAGTAAATAAACCTTGTTTCATTTATAAAGAACTCTGTCTTGGGATGTGATTTTCTAGTTCAAACTTATTACCAAGAGATCGCGTTACCTCACTCAAATGGTATAAAACCCTTTATTTTGTTTATCGTTGGCCACGAAAGCAAAATAAACAAAATTATTAAAGATTTACTGATGTTAACAATCGCTGGACGAATCGTTAATACAGTATAAATCAGAAGTCCTGCGACACCTAAAGAACAGTGAGGAAAGGATGGACTAATGGAGGGGAAAGGCCTATGAGGAAATCTTCACCTCAGGGTTGGCCCCCGAAGCCTGTTGCTTTCGGTTCTTCCCTGGGCTCCTCACTGGTTCTTGTGTCTGCCCTATCCTATCCCTGCAGGGGGAGGAACAACCTTACAATGTGACACATGAGTCCAAGTTTTCCTTCCCTGACACAATACTGCAGCTGCTGTAATCAACATCACTTGATGTGGTCCGTACCACTTAGGCTCTAATGGCTTGTTTTTGAATGTCTTTATCATGACCCATTGACCTGGGACGATTGTGTGTCCACCTTCTGGTGGAGTCTGCCAACACGACTCAACTCTCTCTTTGGCACTCTGCACTGCCTTTGTGAGGTTTTCACAGTAAGCGATCAGGGCATCAGAAGCAATGTGCACATCAGCATTTCTAAGATCAATCACACCTGGCATCTGCATTGGGCGTCCAGTAATAATCTCATGAGGGCTCAGTCCTACTGATCTGTTAGGTGATGCTCTCATACTACACAGTACTGCGGGCAGTGCTTCAACCCATGGTACTCCTTCCTGATGCATTTTGCTTAGCCTGGTTTTAATTGTTCTGTTTGATCGTTCAACCTGTCCTGATGCTTGTGGCCTATAGGGACAGTGAAGGTTCCACTTAATCTTCAACATTCTAGACACTTCCTTGACTACCTGTCCTGTGAAGTGGGTACCTTGATCTGAGTCAATGCAATCTGGTAATCCCCATCTGGGAATGAAATCAGTGACAAGACATTTAGCAGTATGTGCAGCTGTAGCACGCCCTGTTGGATAAGCTTCTGCCCATCTTGAGAACTTGTCTATTACTACCAAAACGTCAGTTTTTCCTTTACAAGGGGGCAACGATATGTAATCAACTTGCAGGTGACGAAATGGCCCTGGTGGAGCTGGTGTATGCGCTGCTGGTGTAGTGGCTGCTGGTACATCATTATTTTTCTGACATGTAACACATCTCTTGACTGTTTCAGTGGCTGCGTTTCTGAATTTTGGATTCCACCATTGATTTGAGAACCTGTGATTCATCGTTGCTGGACCACTATGACCCAAACTGTGTATTTGTTGAGCCAAATATGGCAACAGTGATTCGGGAGCAACATACTTTCCCCCTTTGGTCCAGCAGCCGGATGAATCCACAGTGGCTCCTTTGTCTAACCATGTCCATGCTTCATATAGAGGAACGTCTTTATACAGATCAACGATTGATTCAGGAGGTAGAATTATCTTCTGTGCTGTACTACCTGAACACACTTGTACAGTTGCATAGAAACAAGCCTGTTTAGCCGCTACATCAGCAAGAGCATTACCTTTAGCTTCCGTAGTATTAGTTGTGAGATGTGCTTTCACTTTGATCACCGCTAATTTCTTTGGGAGTTTCATGGCAAACATTAAATCTTTCACTAATCCAGCATGCTTAATGGGGGATCCAGCAGAAGTTAGAAATTTTCTGGTTTACCAAATGACACCAAAATCATGAATTACCCCAAAAGCATACCTGGAATCTGTGTAGATATTTGCAACCGATCCTGAAGCTAGCGTGCATGCTCTAGTTAAGGCTACTAGTTCTGCAGCTTGAGCTGAAAAATGATCTGGAAGACGACCTGAAGCAACTACTTCAGTAGTGGAAGTTACTGCATATCCTGCTCGTCTGTTACCTTCAATAACTTGAGCTGAACCATCAACAAACAACTCCAATTCTGCGTTCTCTATGGGAGTTTCTGATATTTCACTTGTCGCTGCATATGTAAGCGTAACACAATCATGAGTCATTTCGCCTTCATCCTCTAACACAAATTCAGTCATTGCAGACATCATACATGAGGATGGGTTCGTGACTGGTGCACGCTGTATAACAATATTCGGGGCTGTGAGAGTTGCTAACCAATTTCCCCAACGGGAGGAGGTGACAGAAGTGACTTTTGCTTGATTCATTAGTGCGGACACTGTGTGAGGGCATTTTACGTTTACAGTCTGACCTAACACCATTCCTGATGAAGCCTGAAGCGCTAGATGAACTGCCTGTACTGCTCTGAGGCATGGGCCCATACCTTGAGCGACTATGTCAAGTTTACCGGAATAGTAATGAATTGGGCGTAAGCTGCCCCCATGATCTTGCATTAGACATGCAGTCATAAAGCCTAAGTGTTCATGGACATAAAGCACAAAGGGTCTATCAGATTGGGCAATTCCTAATGCTGGTGCTTGACATAGTGCTCTCTTCAAATCATTAAAAGCTTTGAGATGAAGTTCTTCCATACAAACAGTATCTGAATCTTTACCATGGCCTTTCAACAAATCATAGAGAGGCTGAGCAATCGAGGCATAGTCTTCAATCCAAGGTCTACAATAACCTGTTGTTCCTAAAAATGAGCGGAGTGTTTTAATGGTATTAGGCGGAGGTATGGCTTTGACTGAAGCCGCTCGATCCTGTGTAATGGATCTATTTCCTGCACCAATTGTTTGACCCAGAAATGTGACTTGCTTTTTAGCGATTTGAGCTTTGTGAAAGCTGCATTTGTGTCCTTTTTTATGCAAATAGTCCAACAATGATGCCAATTCAGTTTGATGTACCTCATGATCTGTTGAGGCAATCAAAATATCATCGACATATTGGATCATAGTGGACTGTTTTACCGGACATTCTGGGTCACACAAATCACGTCTGACAGCCTGATGATATATGGTTGGGGAGTTTTGAAATCCCTGTGGCAATCGTGTCCACTGGTATTGTTCATAGTCAACTGTGAAAGCTAGTGGATCTGCCACTAGGGGGGTGATTTTTTCAATATGTTTATTGGCTACTCTGTAGTCTATTGTAAGTCTCCATGTCCCATTAGATTTCTTGATGGGCCATATGGGTGAATTACATGGACTGTTGGTTTTAACTAGCACTCCTTGCGTCAGCAAATTTTCTACAATAAGTTTGATTCCCTGTATAGCTTCCTTATTAATCGGATATTGTTTGGTGACCGGAGGTGGAGTTCCTGTCAATTTAACTGGTTCTACACCTGTCAACAACCCACAATCATCCTTGTCTTTAGCCCAAATTGGATGATTCTGTAAGAAAGCATACTCGGGAGGGGTTGCATTATTGGTAGAAATCTGTGCTGAGGAAATTTTTATGCTAGTAGATTCTGAGGACATGTCTAAAGTTAGATTTATTTGTCTCAGAAGATCCATGCCTAAAATTGCACCTGTATTTAATGGAGCGCATAGCAATTTTGTAGTCAGAGTTTTTGGGCCAAATTGTACCTCTATGGGCGGAGTTTCATACAAAACAGAATCTTCACCTATTACACCAGTTAAACAAAGTTTGGTTTTCTTGTATGGGATGTTTAAACCTTGTGCCAATTTTGTAGGAATTACTGTAATTTCTTCACCTGTATCAAGCAAAAAATCTATCTCTTTCTCTTTTATGCTACCTTTCACAAAAATTCTTTGATCATTGTGTTGGATTACAGGGGAAAGGTAGCTACTCACAGCCCCAATAATTAGTTTTTTTCCTGGTCTTGTTGTGCTCTTAGAAGAGCCTGAACTAGCTGACCTAGAGTTTCAGTGGTCACTGGCGGAACTACTTCAGGGTTGTGTGCAGGCTGAGAAGGAGCAGAATTATGCATAGCATTTCTTTTACTATCTTGCAACTTCTTCCTACACTCTTTCTCCCAATGTCCTAATTTTGCACAGTATTTGCATTTGCTTTCTCTTTTAGACCATCTATTGTCTTGTTTCGTTGTGTTAAACGTAGCTGCTGCTACTCTTACTTTTGCCTTGACATCAGCATCTCTTTCCCATGTAGCTAACCTGTCTAGGTTACTTCTGAGAGTTCTGTTAGACCAAGTTAGATCTAAGAATGGTAAAGCTTTTCTGTATTCGGCTACAAGGCCATCTGACCAGATACGAACCAGGGGTCCCTTGTCATCCAGCACACTTTCAGGGTCATCAACAATTCCACTGTAGATTACAGCTGACTGACAAAATCTCTCAGTATATTCACTCACAGTTTCTTCTTTCCTTTGCACACAGGCAGTAATTCTAGACCAATCTATTTTGGGTCCTAAGATATTCTTTAGGATTTTCAAAATACCTTCTCTTAAATCACCCTTACTGGCATTTCGCAGTTCAGAAGTAACAGCAGATTCAAAACTGTTGAATTCAGATTCAGTTAAAATTTGTGACATCAACTACGTGACTTCTGCCAACGACATGTCATAAAGACGCATTTTACTGATCAATGTTCTTCTAAATTCAGAAAAATGTGTGCGTGCTGACGGTAAACTTTGAGATAGTCTCTCTATATCTTTAGGACCTAAAGCTTTGGCAACAGTTTGTATTTGCACAACAGAAGAATTGAGAGGAACACTATCAGTTTCCTCAATCCCCTGCGATCTTCTCCTCGCACCACACACATTGACTGAATTTACAGGCACATCAGTTACTGATTGGAGAGCTACATCTGTTTCAAAGAACGCTTGTAAATCAGGGTAAATGTTATCAGGCTGACTAACTTTCACATCAGTTTTTGCTGCAACTTTCTTGAGGTTCAATTTCTTAGTCAAAGTGAATACTCTAGCACGGAGTTCATTGTTCTGTTTCTCTAGCTCTGAATTACGCTGAGACTGTTGTGTCGCTAGCGTTACACTGAATTCTCTGTGACAACAGAGAATGCCTTTCACATTGTTCTTACGAATACTTGCTCCTAGTACCTTTTTACACTCATCTACCGACCAAGTCTTGTCTGGATGAATCTCATATTTCTGCGTTAGTTCTTGTCTAACTTTTTCAGTGACTATTAGGTCCATTTGTTCCCCTAACAGTGTTTTGAATTCACTATCTGACCACAGAGGAGTCGCAAGACCACTCTTTTCTGTGGTTGGAATCAGCTTAGCATTCCTTCTGACCATTTTGCAAGTTTCTTCTGTACCACACTAAACAAACACTAAACAAAAAAAAACAAAAACAAAAACTTCTCTGATCAACAGAGGGTACACTTTGTTAAAAAAAAGCTTAACTATTGTTAACTTTCCAAATTACCAAAACTTCACACTTAACTTCCCTGCCTGACACAGAGGATAACTTATTTTTAGCACGTAATGCCAAAAATCTTCCCTGCCTGAAAGAACAGAGGATATATTTTCATCTCTAAAATAAAAACTTTAGAGGATAAACTCTTCCCTGCCTGAAACAGAGGATAAACGTCCCTGCCTACAAGAACAGAGGATACTTTTATCTCTAAAAGAGATAAATTTATCTCTATTAGAGAACAGCCACTCACCACACTTGGTTGAGAGAAAAATTCAGTCTGGGAATCCTTGTTCAGCTTGAAGTTTCGCTGGATTCCAAAAGATGCAGATCTTTGTTTGAGCTTGAAGTTTTTCAGGTGAGGAAGCTGGAACTCTATCCGGGTCACGGCAGCATCTGTTGAAAACTCTGTTCTTCTAAAGTAGAAAACTCAGAAGAGAAGACCAGGAGACTTCGGATTGGATTGTCAGCAGAATTTCTTTATTCTATGACATGTCATTGGTCTCTGTAGTCATCGAAAATCTCATTCTTAAGTAATTTACAGGTTGTCTTATAGGTATTTTTGGAGGAGGGATTCTTAGAGGTGGAGACAAACATCAAACAAAGCAAGCCTCTGAGGGCAATAAACCTAACGAATCCACGTCTGGCAAGGGCTCTTTGAATCAACATCTGTTACCAGACTTCCCGTGGTTCTAATCTCATCAACATAATCAAATGCATAGACACTAATTCAATCAACCTAAAACGAATCCACGTCTGCCAGGGGTTCACACAAATCAACGTCTGGCAGTCAACATGACTTGATTGAGACAAAGCACAGTTATACATTGAGTGGTAATAAGAATAAGGAAGTGGATAATAAGAATCTAAATTAAACCATTTAAATAGAATTTGTAATCCTTCAGGTCCAAGGTCAACACAGCCGTATACCAGGAAGTTTTAGAGCACTTCATGCTTCCTGCTGCTGACCAACTTTATGGAGATGCAGATTTCATTTTCCAACAGGACTTGGCACCTGCATACATTGCCAAAGCTACCAGTACCTGGTTTAAGGACCATGGTATCCTTGTTCTTAATTGGCCAGCAAACTTGCCTGACCTTAACCCCATAGAAAATCTATGGGGTATTGTGAAGAGGAAGATGCGATATGCCAGACCCAACAATGCAGAAGAGCTGAAGGCCACTATCAGAGCAACTTGGGCTCTCATAACACCTGAGCAGTGCCACAGACTGATCGACTCCATGCCACGCCGCATTGCTGCAGTAATTCAGGCAAAAGGAGCCCCAACTAAGTATTGAGTGCTGTACATACTCATACTTTTCATGTTCATACTTTTCAGTTGGCCAAGATTTCTAAAAATCCTTTCTTTGTATTGGTCTTAAGTAATATTCTAATTTTCTGAGATACTGAATTTGGGGTTTTCATTAGTTGTCAGTTATAATCATCAAAATTAAAATAAATAAACACTTGACATATATCAGTCTGTGTGGAATGAATGTATCCATTATACAAGTTTCACTTTTTGAATGGAATTAGTGAAATAAATCAACTTTTTGATGATATTCTAATTAAATGACCAGCACCTGTACATGTCTCTGAGTTTTGTTATCGTTCTGTGCCCATCATCCGCTATTTTCAGCACTTAATCAAGCTACTCTTCTTTAATACATGAGGACTTTTTATTTCAAATGTCATCGCATTTGCGTTGACTCTCGATTTGAGCTATTTCGTCCACAACCATTGAAGTATTCGGCTTAAAGCGACTCTTTTGGCGCACATCATTCTCTTTCTATGAAACCTGTAAACCGCATTCACCGATTCTAACTCTATAGCGGCACCAGCTCTATAGCGGTTTACCCGAGCATTGCAATTATTTTCTTTCTTTCAGTTCTTACATTCCCCCTTACATTACATAGCTTAATTAAAGCTATATAATTAAGTTGGCTTGGGAAAGCCAACTTACTGATATTCTATTTAAACTTATACTTATTAAGTTGGCTTGGGAAAGCCAACTTACTGATATTCTATTTAAACTTATACTTATTATTAAGTTGGCTTGGGAAAGCCAACTTACTGATATTCTATTTAAACTTATTATTATTATTCTTACGAGACTAAATTTGCAACTGCTACTCCTCCTAGAGCTTTAACTCTACAAACTCGAAACTCGCAACATATCTCCGAACTATTCTGACTCGAGTTGCTATATCTTTTCTAAGCGATCGGGTTTATGCTAATCGTACAATTAGCGAAAAACCGCGCAAAAAAACGCATCGACAATGCATGGCGGCAAACTTCGACGGGTTGTAGCGCAGAGCGAGAATTTCGTAGAAACTTGTGAATCACAACATTTGAAGAGGCTATCAAGCTGAGCGAGATCATACTCCGCAGTGGGGTATAAGTTTTACCCCTGGGGCGCAAGAGCCCCCCAAAATTGTCCCATAGACTTACATGGTGAGGGGACGGCCCATGAAATAGCATATAGGTTGAAACTACGATGCTAATTTACATAGGAAATGATCTATTGACTCTTTCTATCTACTGACTCTATCTATCTATCTATCTATCTATCTATCTATCTATCTATCTATGCTAGCAACATGCTACTCACTTTCTAATCATGCTGGCAACATGCTAATCATGCTAAAATCATGCTAGCAACATGCTAATTATGCTAGCAACATGCTAATCATGCTAAAATCATGCTAGCAACATGCTAATTATGCTAGCAACATGCTAGCAACATGATAATCATGCTAAAATCACTCTAGCAAAATGCTAGCAACATGCTAATAATGCTAAAATCATGCTAGCAACATGCTAATCATGCTAGCATCATGCTAGCAACATGCTAATCACGCTAGCAACATGCTAGCAACATGCTAATCATGCTAAAACCATGCTAGCAACATGCTAATCACGCTAGCAACATGCTAGCAACATGCTAATCATGATAGCAACATGCTAGCAACATGCTAATCATGCTAAAATCATGCTAACAACATGCTAGCAACATGCTAATGATGCTAGCAACATGCTAGCAACATGCTAATCACGCTAGCAACATGCTAGCAACATGCTAGCAACATGCTAATAATGCTAAAATCATGCTAGCAAACATGCTAATCACGCTAGCAACATGCTAGCAACATGCTAATCATGCTAAAATAATGCTAGCAACATGCTAGCAACATGCTAATCATGCTAGCAAAATGCTAATCATGCTAGCAACATGCTAGCAACATGCTAATCACGCTAGCAACATGCTAGCAACATGCTAATCATGCTAAAAACATGCTAGCAACATGCTAATCACGCTAGCAACATGCTAGCAAACATGCTAATCATGCTAAAATCATGTTAACAAACATGCTAATCATGCTAGCAACATGCTAGCAACATGATAAAATAATGCTAGCAACATGCTAGCAACATGCTAATGATGCTAGCAACATGCTAGCAACATGCTAATGATGCTAACAACATGCTAGCAACATGCTAATCGCGCTAGCAACATGCTAGCAACATGCTAATAATGCTAAAATCATGCTAGCAACATGCTAATCACGTTAGCAACATGCTAGCAACATGCTAGCAACATGCTAATCATGCTACCAAAATGCTAATCATGCTAGCAACATGCTAGCAACATGATAATCACGCTAGCAACATGCTAACAACATGCTAATCATGCTAAAATAATGCTAGCAACATGCTAATCACGCTAGCAACATGCTAACAACATGCTAGCAACATGCTAGCAACATGCTAATCACGCTAGCAACATGCTAGCAACATGCTAATCATGCTAAAATCATGCTAGCAACATGTTAATCACGCTAGCAACATGCTAGCAACATGCTAATCATGCTAGCAACATGCTAGCAACATGCTAATCATGCTAAAATCATGCTAGCAACATGCTAGCAACATGCTAATGATGCTAGCAACATGCTAATCATGCTAAAAACATGCTAGCAACATGCTAATCACGCTAGCAACATGCTAGCAACATGCTAATCATGCTAAAATCATGCTAGCAAACATGCTAATCACGCTAGCAACATGCTAGCAACATGCTAATGATGCTAGCAACATGCTAACAACATGTTAATCACGCTAGCAACATGTTAGCAACATGCTAATAATGCTAAAATCATGCTAGCAACATGCTAATCACGCTAGCAACATGCTAATCATGCTGGCAACATGCTAGCAACATGCTAATCACGTTAGCAACATGCTAGCAACATGCTAATCATGCTAGCAACATGCTAATCACGCTAGCAACATGCTAGCAACATTCTAATCATGCTAGAAACATGCTAGCAACATGCTAATCATGCTAAAATCATGCTAGCAACATGCTAATCACGCTATCAACATGCTAGCAACATGCTAGCAACATGCTAATCATGCTAACAACATGCTAGCAACATGCTATTCACGCTAGCAACATGCTAGCAACATGCTAGCAACATGCTAATCATGTTAAAAACAAGCTAGTAACATGGTAATCACGCTAGCAACCTGCTAGCAACATGCTAATCACGCTAGCAACATGCTAGCAACATGCTAGCAACATGTTAATCACGCTAGCAACATGCTAGCAACATGCTAATCATGCTAGCAACATGCTAGCAACATGCTAATCATGTTAAAATCATGCTAGCAACATGCTAGCAACATGCTAATGATGCTAGCAACATGCTAATGATGCTAGCAACATGCTAATCATGCTAAAAACATGCTAGCAACATGCTAATCATGCTAGCAACATGCTAGCAACATGCTAATCATGCTAAAATCATGCTAGCAAACATGCTAATCACGCTAGCAACATGCTAGCAACATGCTAATAATGCTAAAATCATGCTAGCAACATGCTAATCACGCTAGCAACATGCTAATCATGCTAGCAACATGCTAGCAACATGCTAATCACGTTAGCAACATGCTAGCAACATGCTAATCATGCTAAAATCATGCTAGCAACATGCTAATCACGCTAGCAACATGCTAGCAACATTCTAATCATGCTAGAAACATGCTAGCAACATGCTAATCATGTTAAAATCATGCTATCAACATGCTAGCAACATGCTAGCAACATGCTAATCATGCTAACAACATGCTAGCAACATGCTATTCACGCTAGCAACATGCTAGCAACATGCTAATCATGTTAAAAACAAGCTAGTAACATGGTAATCACGCTAGCAACCTGCTAGCAACATGCTAATCACGCTAGCAACATGCTAGCAACATGCTAATCATGCTAACAACATGTTAGCAACATGCTAATCACGCTAGCAACATAGATATCTATCTATCTATCTATCTATCTATCTATCTTTTTTATGTAAGCTTCGTACTTCAAACTGCTAGCTTTTAAAACTAAATAAAAGGTCAGACTTTCACAAGCCAACTTCAAAGTTTGTTCACAAACTTTTGTTTCTAGTTAAGTTGGCTTGGGAAAGCCAACTTATTGATGTAGCTTTTAAACTTATTCTTATTATTAAGTTGGCTTGGGAAAGCCAACTTATTGATGTAGCTTTTAAACTTATTCTTATTAAGTTGGCTTGGGAAAGCCAACTTATTGATGTAGCTTTTAAACTTATTAAGTTGGCTTGGGAAAGCCAACTTACTGTTATTCTATTTAAACTTATTATTATTAAGTTGGCTTGGGAAAGCCAACTTACTGATATTCTATTTAAACTTATTATTATTATTATTATTCTTCCGAGACTAAATTTCTGACTGCTACTCCTCCTAGAGCTTTAACTCTACAAACTCGAAACTCGCAACATATCTCCAAACTATTCTGACTCGAGTTGCTATATCTTTTCTAAGCGATCGGGTTTATGCTAATCGTACAATTAGCGAAAAACCGCGCAAAAAAACGCATTGACAATGCATGGCGGCAAACTTCGACGGGTTGTAGCGCAGAGCGAGAATTTCGTAGAAACTTGTGAATCACAACATTTGAAGAGGCTATCAAGCTGAGCGAGATCATACCCCGCAGTGGGGTATAAGTTTTACCACTGGGGCGCAAGAGCCCCCCAAAATTGTCCCATAGACTTACATGGTGAGGGGACGGCCCATGAAATAGCATATAGGTTGAAACTACGATGGTAATTTACATAGGAAATGATCTATTGACTCTTTCTATCTACTGACTCTATCTATCTACTGACTCTATCTATCTATCTATCTATCTATCTATCTATCTATCTATCTATCTATCTACTGACTCTATCTATCTATCTATCTATCTATCTATCTATCTATCTATCTATCTATCTATCTATCTATCTATCTACTGACTCTATCTATCTATCTATCTATCTATCTATCTATCTATCTATCTACTGACTCTATCTATCTATCTATCTATCTATCTATCTATCTATCTATCTATCTATCTATCTATCTATCTATCTATCTATCTATCTATCTATTGACTCTATCTATCTATCTACTGACTCTATCTATCTATCTATCTATCTATCTACGCTAGCAACATGCTAGTCACTTGCTAATCATGCTGGCAACATGCTAGCAACATGCTAATAATGCTAAAATCATGCTAGCAACATGCTAATTATGCTAGCAACATGCTAACAACATGCTAGCAACATGCTAATCATGCTAAAAACATGCTAGCAACATGCTAATCATGCTAAAATCATGCTAGCAACATGCTAATCATGCTAAAATCACGCCAGCAAAATGCTAGCAACATGCTAATCATGCTAAAATCATGCTAGCAACATGCTAATCATGCTAGCAACATGCTAATCATGCTAAAATCATGTTAGCAAACATGGTAATCATGCTAAAATCATGCTAGCAAAATGCTAGCAACATGCTAATCATGCTAAAATCACGCTAGCAAAATGCTAGCAACATGCTAATCGTGCTAAAATCATGCTAGCAAAATGCTAATCATGCTAGCAACATGCTAGCAACATGCTAATCATGCTAAAATCATGCTAGCAACATGCTAATAATGCTAAAAACATGCTAGCAACATGCTAGCAACATGCTAATCACGCCATCAACATGCTAATCATGCTAAAATCATGCTAGCAACATGCTAGCAACATGCTAATCATGCTAAAATCATGCTAGCAACATGCTAATCATGCTAAAATCACGCCAGCAAAATGCTAGCAACATGCTAATCATGCTAAAATCATGCTAGCAACATGCTAATCATGCTAGCAACATGCTAATCATGCTAAAATCATGTTAGCAAACATGGTAATCATGCTAAAATCATGCTAGCAAAATGCTAGCAACATGCTAATCATGCTAAAATCACGCTAGCAAAATGCTAGCAACATGCTAATCGTGCTAAAATCATGCTAGCAAAATGCTAATCATGCTAGCAACATGCTAGCAACATGCTAATCATGCTAAAATCATGCTAGCAACATGCTAATAATGCTAAAAACATGCTAGCAACATGCTAGCAACATGCTAATCACGCCATCAACATGCTAATCATGCTAAAATCATGCTAGCAACATGCTAGCAACATGCTAATCATGCTAAAAACATGCTAGCAACATGCTAATCTTGCTAGCAACATGCTAGCAACATGCTAGCAACATGCTAGCAACATGCTAATCATGCTAAAAACATGCTAGCAACATGCTAATCACGCTAGCAACATGCTAGCAACATGCTAATCATGTTAAAATCATGCTAGCAACATGCTAGCAACATGCTAATGATGCTAGCAACATGCTAGCAACATGCTAATGATGCTAGCAACATGCTAGCAACATGCTAATCACGTTAGCAACATGCTAGCAACATGCTAATAATGCTAAAATCATGCTAGCAACATGCTAATCACGCTAGCAACATGCTAGCAACATGCTAATCATGCTAAAATAATGCTAGCAACATGCTAGCAACATGCTAGCAACATGCTAATCATGCTAGCAACATGCTAGCAACATGCTAATCATGCTAGCAACATGCTAACAACATGCTAATCATGCTAGCAACATGCTAACAACATGCTAATCAAGCTAAAATCATGCTAGCAACATGCTAGCAACATGCTAGCAAAATGCTAATCATGCTAAAAACATGCTAGCAACATGCTAATCACGCTAGCAACATGCTAATCATGCTGAAATCATGCTAGCAAACATGCTAATCATGCTAGCAACATGCTAATCATGCTGAAATTATGCTAGCAACATGCTAGCAACATGCTAATGATGCTAGCAACATGCTAGCAACATGCTAATCACGCTAGCAACATGCTAGCAACATGCTAATAATGCTAAAATCATGCTAGCAACATGCTAATCACGTTAGCAACATGCTAGCAACATGCTAGCAACATGCTAGCAACATGCTAATCATGCTAAAATAATGCTAGCAACATGCTAATCATGCTAAAATAATGCTAGCAACATGCTAGCAACATGCTAGCAACATGCTAATCATGCTAATCATGCTAGCAAAATGCTAATCATGCTAGCAACATGCTAGCAACATGCTAATCACGCTAGCAACATGCTAACAACATGCTAATCATGCTAAAATCATGCTAGCAACATGCTAGCAACATGCTAATCATGCTAGCAACATGCTAGCAACATGCTAATCACGCTAGCAACACGCTAGCAACATGCTAATCATGCTAAAATCATGCTAGCAACATGCTAATCACGCTAGCAACATGCTAGCAACATGCTAGCAACATGCTAGCAACATGCTAATCATGCTAAAAACAAGCTAGCAACATGCTAATCACGCTAGCAACATGCTAACAACATGCTAATAATGCTAAAATCATGCTAGCAACATGCTAGCAACATGCTAGCAACATGCTAATCACGCTAGCAACATGCTAGCAACATGCTAGCAACATGCTAGCAACATGCTAATCACGCTAGCAACATGCTAGCAACATGCTAATCATGCTAAAATCATGCTAGCAACATGCTAATCACGCTAGCAACATGCTAGCAACATGCTAATCATGCTAGCAACATGCTAGCAACATGTTAATCATGTTAAAATCATGCTAGCAACATGCTAATCACGCTAGCAACATGCTAGCAACATGCTAGCAACATGCTAATCATGCTAGCAACATGCTAGCAACATGCTAATCACGCTAGCAACATGCTAGCAACATGCTAAAATCATGCCAGCAACATGCTAATCATGCTAGCAAAATGCTAGCAACATGCTAATCACTCTAGCAAAATGCTAGCAACATGCTAATCATGCTAAAATCATGCTAATCACGCTAGCAACATGCTAGCAACATGCTAATCATGCTAGCAACATGCTAGCAACATGCTAATCACGCTAGCAACATGCTAGCAACATGCTAAAATCATGCCAGCAACATGCTAATCATGCTAGCAAAATGCTAGCAACATGCTAATCACTCTAGCAAAATGCTAGCAACATGCTAATCATGCTAAAATAATGGTAACGACATGCTAGCAACATGCTTATCTATCTATCGATCTATCTATCGATCTATCTATCTATCTATCTATCTATCTATCTATCTATCTATCTATCTACTGACTCTATCTATCTACTGACTCTATCTATCTATCTATCTATCTATCTATCTATCTATTGACTCTTTCTATCTATCTATCTATCTATCTATCTATCTATCTATCTATCTATCTATCTATCTATCTATCTATCTATCTATCTATCTATCTATCTATCTATTGACTCTTTCTATCTATCTATCTATCTATCTATCTATCTATCTATCTATCTATCTATCTATCTATCTATCTATCTATCTATCTATCTATCTATCTATCTTTTTTATGTAAACTTCGTACTTCAAACTGCTAGCTTTTAAAACTAAGTCTATAATACGTCAGACTTTCCCAAGCCAACTTCGAAGTTTGTTCACAAACTTCTTTATCTAGTTATTATTATTATTCTTCCGAGACTAAATTTCTGACTGCTACTCCTCCTAGAGCTTTAACTCTACAAACTCGAAACTCGCAACATATCTCCGAACTATTCTGACTCGAGTTGCTATATCTTTTCTAAGCGATCGGGTTTATGCTAATCGTACAATTAGCGAAAAACCGCGCAAAAAAACGCATCGACAATGCATGGCGGCAAACTTCGACGGGTTGTAGCGCAGAGCGAGAATTTCGTAGAAACTTGTGAATCACAACATTTGAAGAGCCTATCAAGCTGAGCGAGAACATACCACGCAGTGGGGTATAAGTTTTACCCCTGGGGCGCAAGAGCCCCCCAAAATTGTCCCATAGACTTACATGGTGAGGGGACGGCCCATGAAATAGCATATAGGTTGAAACTACGATGGTAATTTACATAGGAAATGATCTATTGACTCTTTCTATCTACTGACTCTATCTATCTACTGACTCTATCCATCTATCTATCTATCTATCTATCTATCTATCTATCTATCTATCTATCTATCTATCTATCTATCTATCTATCTATCTATCTATCATCTATCTATCTATCTATCTATCTATCTATCTATCTATCTATCTATCTATCTATTGACTATCTATCTATCTATCTATCTATCTATGCTAGCAACATGCTAGTCACTTGCTAATCATGCTGGCAACATGCTAGCAACATGCTAATCATGCTAAAATCATGCTAGCAACATGCTAATTATGCTAGCAACATGTTAACAACATGCTAGCAACATGCTAATCATGCTAAAAACATGCTAGCAACATGCTAATCATGCTAAAATCATGCTAGCAACATGCTAAAATCATGCTAGCAACATGCTAGCAACATGCTAATCATGCTAAAAACATGCTAGCAACATGCTAATCACGCTAGCAACATGCTAGCAACATGCTAATCATGCTAAAATCATGCTAGCAACATGCTAATCATGCTAAAAACATGCTAGCAACATGCTAATCTTGCTAGCAACATGCTAGCAACATGCTAATCATGCTAAAAACATGCTAGCAACATGCTAATCACGCTAGCAACATGCTAACAACATGCTAATCATGC
>JAPDDL010001069.1:0-17512 GCA_027422435.1 Schizopygopsis pylzovi | reverse complement strand
CTTATATCGCACAGTGTTTAAAACATCTCCATGCAGGGCTCTAGAGTGCGACCAATTTGGTCGCACCCCTTTCTCAAGGGTGCGACTAAAAAAAATCTGAGGGCGCACCTGTGCGACCAGCCGTTCGAGAAAATACAAAAAAGTATCCGCGACTCTGAGTCTCCCTGTGCTTCAATAACAGACACACATTAGGCTCATATTGTGGTCTAAACCAATCAGAGACAGTGAAGGGCGGACCCCAAACTTTTGTCTTTGATGCATTTTTGCTATTCCCAAATCAGAAGCGCGATCGCGCTCACGTGGAGGAGTTTCAGCACGCGCAACATGAAATCCCTGTTTATGATAGAAGAGAGAACTAACCATTAAAACATGCTTACACTTTAGGCCTGTGTATATTAAACTAAGTTTATTTAATGGGTTTTTATTTTGGCTTCTAAGGATTATAGCCGTGTTTCTTCTAGCACAACTTCCTTCCCTTCACAGCGGCGCACATTCGTTCCTCCCTGACCAAAACTTCAGAATCAGATCAATCGTTTGTCGATTGTTGTAAAATGCCGTCTTTACAGTTACTAAATTTGCTGGACATGTTTGATAAAATGTTGAAAGTACAATCCGCACGAGAGACGCTGTTTCCCAGTCTGAAGTGTGTGTGTGTGTGTGTGCGCGCGCGCGCGTGCGCGGCACGCTCTAAAACTGACAAGCAAAGTACACTTTGAGCTTCCGACGCATCCAAACGATCAAATACACACAAAGCATGTAAAAACGACCGGCTTGGAGAGTATTCACTTAAACACAGTTTATGTCTTGAAGTGAACGAGAACAGTTGGGAGAAAATTGTGTGTCAATATTTTGTTTTAGTGACAGACTGGTGCTTCATTAATGTTAATCAAAGAACAAAATGCAAAGAGAAAATCACTCACAGCTCTTATTCTGAATAATGTTATAGCTTTAATAAGCATTAATCTATCAATACATACAGAGAAAACTATGCAGTGTTCATGTACATTTGATCACTTTCAGATTTCTTTTGTAACTATTACTTACCTGAACATTAATGTTAGTAGACAATCATGGAGAAATTAAATCACTGTTTTTTGTACATTTGTTTTATGGTATGACAAATGGTATATTTGTCAGTTTGTTTAACTTTGTTTCTTTGTTCATGTTCTTACTGTATCTTATGTATATACAACACTAAAAATGCCTGCACACTGGTGCATTTACAAATTGATGTTTTATATTTATTTAATGAAATATTTATTTAACATTTCAGAATATAAAGCAATGTTAATTAAGCTGCTAATCTATCATATAAATATAGATATATGTGTGTATGTATGTGTATATATATATATATATATATGTGTGTGTGTGTGTGTGTGTGTGTGTGTGTGTGTGTATGTGTATGTATAAATAAAAAAAAGTACAGATAAGAATACCGTTAAAGTACCGGATCGATAAGAGGAGTAATACCGTTAAAACCTTAACGATACCCATCCCTAATTAAAATACAGTATGAGCACAGACAGACCAGGTGTTTTTCTTTCCTCTTTAAATACTTTTTTGGTAGTCTGAGGTGGGATGGGGCGCAGGATTGTTTTATGGGTTTAAGGGGGGGGGGGGGGGGGGGGGGGGGGGGGGGGGTTGAGAAGCACTGCACTAGAGCATCCCTTCATTCAGACACAGTGGAAGATCTGATAAGAGTCAGTGGAGGGGGGTCAAGTCTGGAAGATGTTGATGCTAGAGAGAGTGTGGTCAGCTGGTTTAGCCAAGGCCAAAGATCAAGAAAGCTAAACTACAGGAGTTGGCCATTCGAGGGGCATGTGACTGCAATGGAGGATAGTCCATAATACATTGAGCCACGAGATGTTCAGTTTGACACCCTGCAAACACTTAATTTAGATTTTATTTTTATTTAATTTATCTTGAGATGTTTTAACTTTAAGCACTTTAAGCACCAACACCTTTTCTGTAAGTTACCTTTCTTGTAGAATTGTGCTTCAAATAAATAACGTTATGTTGACCAGATTGTTAGTTAATCGTTTACTAGTCAATATTGCCTATATGAAAATTTGGGTGCACCTAACTTTTGTGCTAGTGCACCTAAGAAAAAAAGTTAGGCGCACCAGTGCAAAAAGTTAGTCTAGAGCCCTGCCATGAATGTTTTGAAGCTGGTGTGTGAGTTGTGATCGCGTCTGACTGCTGGGGTGCTCACCTGGTTTAGTGTCCTCCATGGCTCTCCGGATCCCGCGGTCAAAGGCCCGGGCGTCTGCTGGGCTCTGGAAGGTCAGGCCGAACTTCATGCTGCCGATCCTCCAGTGGTGGAAGATGGGATTGACCTTATTATACACCAGATCCCTCCTGATGACGCAGTCCAGCAGCACCTGGAGACCACGCAGCAACATTTCACAGCTTGAGCAACTAAACATATGCCATAACGTGTGGAAGATTACGGATTTCATATCTGCTCACGCTTGATGGACAATCTACTGACTGGAAGTCTCTTTGTGAGTATATGTCAGCTTATTCCACTAACCCCAACTTAAAGGGACAGTTCACCCAAAAATTAAAATCCTGTCATTATTTACTCATCCTCAAGTAGGTCCAAACCTGTGTTTGTTCAGAACACAAAGGAGGATATTCTGAAGAAAGTTTGTAATCAGGCTGTTTTGGAGCACCATTGACTTCCATAGTATGAAAAAAATACTGCTGTTTCTCTCATTCTTCAGAATTCTTCCTTTGTGTTCAGAATAAACACATTCATACATGTTTGGACCTACTTGAGGATGAGAAAATGACGACAAGATTTTCATTTTTGGGTGAACTGCCCCTTTAAGATGGTGAGTCATTTTCATTTTTGGGTGAACTGCCCCTTTAAGAGGTGAGAGTCATTTTCATTTTTGGGTGAACTGCCCCTTTAAGAGGTGAGAGTCATTTTCATTTTTGGGTGAACTGTCGCTTTAAGATGGTGAGTCATTTTCATTTTTGGGTGAAATGTCCCTTTAAGAGGTGAGAGTCATTTTCACTTTTGGGTGAACTGTCCCTTTAAGAGTTGAGTCATTTTCACTTTTGGGTGACACTGTATTCTGTCCCAAAGCATGCCTACTATTCTGCTACATACTCAAAAGTACGTACTTGTTCTTCACAAAAAGAGTACATACTTTTAGGGCATAGTATAAGTAGGCGAATTGTGACGGGGCATTCCTGTGAGTGTGTAAGGTCATGTTACCGTTTGGTCTCTGATCCGCTCTCCGTGGATGAGGAACTCTGCTGCGCTGGATCCGTCGGTCTCGGTCCGGCTGAGCTTGTGTAGGGTGACGCAGCTGAGTCCGCCAGAGCCCAGAGGAAGCCAGCCGCCGCTGGAGTCATCACGAGTCATGACCACCGCTCTCACACGCGCAAAACTCTCACTGCGGCACACAACACAGCACCTCAGGACCAGTCCTCGTACATGTTCATTAATATCTGTGACCCTGGAGCACAAAACCAGTCTTAATGGTCAGTTTTGTGAAACTGAGATGTATGCATCATCTGAAAGCTGAATATATAATATTTCCATTGATGTATGCTTTGGACAATATTTGAAAATCTGGAATCTGAGGGTGCAAAAAAATCTAAATATTGAGAAAATCATCTTTAAAGTTGTTCTTAGCAATGCATATTACTAATCAATAATTACGTTTTGATATATTTACGGTACAAAATATCTTCATGGAACATGATCTTAATATCCTAATGATTTTTGGCATAACATAAAAATGTATAATTTTGACCATACAATGTATTATCTATTGCTACAAATATAGCTGTGCTGCTTATGACTGCGTCTGTGCTCCAGAGACACGTATACACACATACATATATATATATATTTATTAGGGATGTAACAATTCAATCAACTCACGATTCGATTCATTTTTTTTGTAATGAAATTTAAGACAAATTATAAATTAAATGTGTCCTTTTATTATTGCTTGGACAAAATGCAGCACGTTTCTTTGTGAAATAGAAATACAACATTATAATAATGTACTAATATAGCACTTATTGCTCGTTTTAATTGCTTCTAGTCTGCTCATTTGTAAGTCACTTTGGATAAAAGCATCTTCTAAATAACAAAATGTAAATATAAATAACAAAACTAAATTGAAATTTTAAAACAAGCTCAAATCAACCAAATCAAATAATTAAGTAACACAAATAAAATAAATCTCTCTATAAACAAAATAAGGCTTTGTCTGTGCTATTTACAATTAAAATTAGAGGCAACTGCTGCATTTTAATCATGATCCAAACAAAGATGCTGCATACATGAGCAGATGTAATCTAAATTAGATTGTATAATTTCTAAATTTGAAGCAAAACAGAATGACTTCAGTTTTGTGAAACTACTGTATATAAAAAATATCCTTGATATTAAAAATTTCCTTGGTTACCACTGTAAACAAAGCAGCGCTGCTCTTATGAACAGCAATGATACAGTGTTTCCTTGGTTACCGCTGTAAACAAAGCAGCACTGCTCTTATGAACAGCAATGATACAGTGTTACCTTGGTTACCGCTGTAAACAAAGCAGCGCTGCTCTTATGAACAGCACTGATACAGTGTTACCTTGGTTACCGCTGTAAACAAAGCAGCGCTGCTCTTATGAACAGCAATGATACAGTGTTTCCTTGGTTAACGCTGTAAACAAAGCAGCGCTGCTCTTATGAACAGCACTGATACAGTGTTACCTTGGTTACCTCTGTAAACAAAGCAGCGCTGCTCTTATGAACAGCACTGATACAGTGTTTCCTTGGTTACCGCTGTAAACAAAGCAGCGCTGCACATATGAACAGCAATTATACAGTGTTTTCTTGGTTCCGCTGTAAACAAAGCAGCGCTCCACATATGAACAGCAATGATACAGTGTTACCTTGGTTACCGCTGTAAACAAAGCAGCGCTGCTCTTATGAACAGCAATGATACAGTGTTACCTTGGTTACCGCTGTAAACAAAGCAGCGCTGCTCTTATGAACAGCAATGATACAGTGTTTCCTTGGTTACCGCTGTAAACAAAGCAGCGCTGCTCTTATGAACAGCACTGATACAGTGTTACCTTGGTTACCTCTGTAAACAAAGCAGCGCTGCTCTTATGAACAGCACTGATACAGTGTTTCCTTGGTTACCGCTGTAAACAAAGCAGCGCTGCACATATGAACAGCAATTATACAGTGTTTTCTTGGTTACCACTGTAAATAAAGCAGCGCTCCACATATGAACAGCAATGATACAGTGTTTTCTTGGTTACCGCTGTAAACAAAGCAGCGCTCCACATATGAACAGCAATGATACAGTGTTACCTTGGTTACCGCTGTAAACAAAGCAGCGCTGCTCTTATGAACAGCAATGATACAGTGTTTCCTTGGTTACCGCTGTAAACAAAGCAGCGCTGCTCTTATGAACAGCACTGATACAGTGTTACCTTGGTTACCGCTGTAAACAAAGCAGCGCTGCTCTTATGAACAGCACTGATACAGTGTTTCCTTGGTTACCGCTGTAAACAAAGCAGCGCTGCACATATGAACAGCAATGATACAGTGTTTTCTTGGTTACCGCTGTAAACAAAGCAGCGCTCCACATATGAACAGCAATGATACAGTGTTGAACTCTAATATGCATTATACAGAGGCAAGATGAAAATAAAATATACCATCTAACCTTTTCCGCTCAGACATACATTCATATAAACTCCTGCTCCAGTTGCATCAATCACATTGCTGGAGAATAATGGTGGCCACTCAAAATATTGACACTTTGGGCCCAATATTTACATTTTCACTTAGGGGTGTACTTACTTTTGTGGCCAGTGGTTTAGACATTAATGACTGTGTGTTGAGTTAGACAGCAAACTTACACTGTTATACAAGCTGTACACTCACTACTTTACATTGTAGCAAAGTGTCATTTCTTCAGTGTTGTCACATGAAAAGATATAATAAAATATTTATGAAAATGTGAGGGGTGTATTCAATTCTGTGAGATACTGTATATTTATTTTATTTAAGTCTTTGTGAATTCACTCTATTATTACCCTTTATGAATTTTAAATGGGTTTAATACATCATGGATCTCCATCATGGATTCTCTTCAGTGAAATGCGCCAGTTCCGGTATTTTGCCGGTTACTCGACACGGGCAAACTGCAATCGAGGATTTTAAAAAACAGAGTACTCAAACTGAATCGAGGAATCGTGATAGCTCTAATGTGCTGGTATTCGGTATTACGATATATCACGATAACGAACAAGCACGATATTGTAGATGGCGCTGAACAGCAGAAATACAGCCGTTACTTTGTTTCTGAAACGTGTTTAAATGATTTAAAAACCCACATTTTTGTATTTGGCTATAGTGTTCATAACAGCGCCAAATAATTTAATATTTCGACTTAATATGTTATTTATTCTCAAACTTTATAATCTGGACAACAACATCCTAGATATTGTTTGAAAATGTTTTAAATATTATTCGGTCACACTTCACATTATTTAACATTAGTTAAACTGCCAATGAAAAATCTTCTAAAGCATTTAATAATCTTAATTAATTTCAATATTTAATACGTTATTAAAATCAAAAGTTGTAGCCTAACTGTATTATTTAATTAACCCGCATTAACATGAACTTAAAGAATAACTTCTGTAGTTGTTCTTTATAATTATTTTGCATATTTGTTTACTTTATCCAACTTTTTAAATTTATTTATTGTATTTAAATGTTCAGTTATTTTTGTTATAAGAAAAACGTTATTAAACCTATTACACTGTATTATGACAACACTTTTTTTGCATATTATTTCAATGTCGTGATAAAACCGTACACTGTAACAGCTTCAGCAATTATTTCAACATGAAAATTTGATACCGTCGCATTCCTAGCTGAGCGCAATGAGACCAACACAACCCAATATGCTTAAATTGAGCAAAACTAAAATAAAAAGGGTGGTTCTGCTATACCAATAATACAAAAATATTAAATCTCAAAAAATATTAAAATGAAAAATGCAACCATATTTGCAGTTTTTGCACCACTTGAGATGGAACGACTTGTGGGTTATGTAATAACATTTTCATTTTTGGCTGAACTATTCCTTTAAGAGTCCCTCTGATCAGAATTATTAATGTTTTACTCAGACTAGGTTACATGACTAAATGCCAATGACTCATTTATTTGACAGTGTTATTCTGTACTGTTTCACCATGAGTAACTCCTCTGCAGTCGAACCAGCAGTAACGTGACTCAACAACTGAGACATCACGAACTTCCTTAGGTCTCACACACACGGACACGGACATGGAACACACAGAGAGAGACACACACACACACACACACACACACACACACACACACACACACACACACACACACACAGAGAGAGACAAACACACATACACACACACACACACACACACACAGAGACACACACACACGGACCACACAGAAGACACCACACACACACACACACACACACACACACACACACACACACACACACAGAGAGAGACAAACACACACACACACACACACACACACACAGAGACAAAACACACACACACACACACACAGAGAGAGAGAACACACACACACACACACACCACACACACACAGAGAGAAACACACACACACACACACAACACACACACACACACACACACACACACACAGAGAGAGAGAGAGACACACACACACCACACACACACACACACACAGAGAGAGAGAGAGACACACACACACACAGAGAGAGAGAGAGAGAGACACACACACACACACACAATGAGAGACACACACACACACACACACACAGAGAGAAACACACACACACACACACACACACACACACACAGAGAGAGAGACACACACACACACACAGAGACAGACAGACAGACACACACACACACACACACACACACACACACACAATCTCTCTCAAACACACACACACTCACACAATCTCTCTCAAACACACACACACAGACACACAATCTCTCTCAAACACACACACAATCTCTCTCTCACACACGCACAGACACACAATCTCTCTCAAACACACACACACTCACAATCTCTCTCAAACACACACACACACAGACACACAATCTCTCTCAAACACACACAAACACACACACAAGCTCAAAGAGAATTCAGGAAGAATCAGACACTTCTGTAGGAGTTCATATTCAATGAGCTTCACTGAAAATCTGTCTTAATGACAGGAGTTATATATCAAAACACAGTGTACAGGAATGAACAAATATGTAATATCATATTTCTTCTCCTGAAAGGAAGTGAGAAACACATGATAAACAGCTTCCGCACAGAGTCAGAGTCACATCACAGACCAGAGCGGATCACTTCACCTCCGCTGAGCTTAATACTGAAACACACCACAACACATTTAATATCGTATCTGGCTTTCAAACACTTACTGACTTTGCAAATGGTCAGAGAGAAATAGTGCACCCACACACTGATAATTCTTGGATCATTCTGAACACTACAACTGAAACGTCTTCTAAACAAGAGCACTTATGAAATTGTTAGTTAATGCACTTTTACGGTTCAAAGTGATACAAATAACAAATAAAACGACAAATTATTTGGCTTAAGTCAGTGTAGTTCAGTGCAGCTCAATAATTAAAATTTAAATGATTTACAAAATTTTTTTAGCTGTAACGCAGCTCTAGAGAAGACAAGAGAGTCATTGTTCAGATCAATTCAGTTCAAGTGTTCAAGAATGAATAGCGTGTTTCAGTTCCTGAATAGATAGATGCACATGAACTCGCCTCACGTCATTCAGTGCAGTACAGACGTGCTTCCTCACATGAGAAAACGTATCAGAACTTACTAGAAGTGTGTCAAAAGAGCATGATTTGTGAAATCATCAATGATATCATGATGATGGACGACGGGTCAAAGATCCGATCAGACGACGGGTCAAAGACCCGATCAGACGACGGGTCAAAGACCCGATCAGACGACGGGTCAAAGACCCGATCAGACGACGAGTCAAAGACCCGATCAGACGACGAGTCAAATATCCGATCAGACGACGAGTCAAATATCCGATCAGACGACGAGTCAAAGACCCGATCAGACGACGAGTCAAAGACCCGATCAGACGACGAGTCAAAGACCCGATCAGACGACGAGTCAAATATCCGATCAGACTAAGATCCGATCAGACGACGAGTCGAAGACCCGATCAGACGACGAGTCGAAGACCCGATCAGACGACGAGTCGAAGACCCGATCAGACGACGAGTCGAAGACCCGATCAGACGACGAGTCGAAGACCCGATCAGACGACGAGTCAAAGACCCGATCAGACGACGGGTCAAAGACCCGATCAGACGACGGGTCAAAGATCCGATCAGACGACGGGTCAATGATCCGATCAGACGACGGGTCAAAGACCCGATCAGACGACGGGTCAAAGACCCGATCAGACGACGAGTCAAATATCCGATCAGACGACTAGTCAAAGACCCGATCAGACGACGAGTCAAAGATCAGACGACGAGTCAAAGATCAGACGACGAGTCAAAGACCCGATCAGACGACGAGTCAAATATCCGATCAGACGACGAGTCAAAGACCCGATCAGACGACGAGTCAAATATCCGATCAGACGACGAGTCAAAGACCCGATCAGACGACGAGTCAAATATCCGATCAGACGACGAGTCAAATATCCGATCAGACGACGAGTCAAATATCCGATCAGACGACGAGTCAAATATCCGATCACCCGATCGGGACGACGAGTCAAAGATCAGACGACGAGTCAAAGACCCGATCAGACGACGAGTCAAATATCCGATCAGACGACGAGTCGAAGACCCGATCAGACGACGAGTCAAAGATCCGATCAGACGACGAGTCAAAGATCCGATCAGACGACATGTCAAAGAGTGAGCGTGTGTGTGTGTGTGTGTGAGTGAGTAAATGAGTGAGTGAAAGTGTGTGTGTGTGTGTGTGTGTGTGAGAGTAAAATCATTATAAATAGAGATCGACCCTATATCGGTTGTTTGTTTATGTTATCACGCAGTTTAGGGCTGTGCGATTAATCGAAATCGAAATAAAATCGCGATTTGAGATTGCGCGATTTCTAAATCGCTTTATAGCTCGATTTTTTTCTGCGCCCCTGCCCCAACCTCCCGCAGTATGCTATCCGAACCAATCAGAATGCAGCAGAACAGAACAGACCGGGCATACAGACAGATAGTATGCTAAAGAAACAGGGAAGATGAGTTCAGAACAGGATAAGGACTTGGTGGCCAAAAAAATGCATGTTGCATGCAGAGCACACAGCGGGGAGCGTAGCGATCATATTTCCTTCAGAGCAGAGAGCGTCTTTCTGAAGATCCCGCTCCCCTCGCTCAATACGCTCAGCGCCGCTTGCTCAGCCCAAAATGCCCCTTTGGTAATTTGTTAATTCCAGAATCTGTGGAATAGGCTAAGCAATGTTTGTCTAAGCTAATGTTTCTAAAAGCAAATTCTAAAATCCTGTGAAGATTGACACGTTTTAATGGACCGCATTTCCCCGCAGTTTTGGTCTATTTTTAATTTTAGAAAGTGTTTATTTTATTTACGCCACGAAATAATTATTTGTCAAGTGCATTTGATCTTGTGTGTGCTTTCATGGGCCTGATAAGTATTTTGTGAAATTCTATATCTGCTTTTCATCTTGTGTGTGTGTTTTGAATATGAAGCGTTGTTTTAATAGAAACGTATACTTTTTCAGTTATTTTTTACGCAAATGTTCCAAGTGGCTTCAAAACAAGACACGTTTTTAAATTAATTTTTTTAATGTTATACATTTAAATTAGGGATGTTCATTTCGGTTATTTTTCCTAACCGTTAACCGACAAATATTATAGAACTGAATTAAATTAAAAAGAATAAGTGTCTGTGACCCGTTAAAAATACTAGCATCTGTTTTTCGGGGATTAATTTCACATGTGCAAAAAGCAGCAAACAACAGAACGAGGATTCACCTGATCATATCATATTACATCATGCACCTGCAGCACTTCTGCAAGCGGAGAAAAACTTAATTCACCTAAATGCTGGGTTGAGCCTTTTGGGTAATTTTTTTGGGTTATTTGTTCAGTGTTTGGGTAGTTTGTGTATATTTTATTTTAATTATAAAATTGATTCTGTCAGTATATTGTTTACATCTATGCAGAGCAACATTCGCGGTGTGAATCACTAAACGAAGGTCGTGTCGGTCTTATTGCTTGATAAAGAGTCTGATGCTTTGCAAAAAATAAACTATTATATTTATGAAGATACAGAACACAAATACTTTGGATGTTAAAACATGTCCTCAGAGCTGTTGACTGTTTGTTGTTGAGCAGGTAATGAAGGCAATCGCAGTACATTTCGTCCATGAGTAGCGCAGGGCGGCGGTCTGATCCGTGATCAGTCCCCGCCGAACACGACTCCCGCTCGGCGTGAGACCCAGCGCCGTTACGGTGGAAACACAATTACACAGTGGTGTCGATTTACTCGTGAATTACATCGGTTTAATGTTTAATCTTTACTTCTAATGTTTGTTAAACGAGATTAAATAGGCAATGTGTAGGCTTATAGCTTATAAAAACAAGCAAATGAGAAATAAAGGAAGTTATCACGTCTGGAGTATTTTACAGAAGTTTAGAGGATTTAAGTTAATCTGTAAATATTATTTCATGCATAAAGTAAAAAAAAAGAAAAAAAAGCGAATATTATAATAGAAACGAATAAAGCCATTAGCTGAGTTAAATCATCCATTAATGATGGGTTAAATAAACAATCAAATGTACTGGGTAAAATTAACCCCAAATGTAGCCTATTTTTTTACCCAGCCCAAATTTGGTTGTTTTGAACCCAGTGTTTTTTACAGTATGCAGAGTTTGTTCATTATTGTGCTGCGCGAAATTAAAGCAGACGGCAGAAAGATGCATTCTATTTTTTTTCTTATTTTACAAAAAAGCAAAGATAATTTTGTTATTGTTTATGTACACAAATAAAAGCAGACCTTTTACAATTCCGATTATCTTCATGACCAAGAGGAGTTGCTTCCACTGTTAGAAGGGGAATAAATCCAGTGATTTCTCCAGCGCCGCATGCGCACACATTTAAGCATTCTACCTTCACAATGCAGCCTGTTCATTATCATTATAAAAAACAACCGGTCAAACATATGGACAAACACACTGCTCTGTTTAAATATGTAGTAAAATCTGTGCTGTTTAGCGTTATCACCGTACCGCCGTGAAGTTATGCAAAACATTTTGTTTTATGTGGATATTGTAAGGGTAAATATATAAAAGGTAAATAATATTTTGGCATTTAAATACCGCGAATACGGGAACGTTTGATTTTGTGTTGAAGGAGAGACCCAACATTGGTTTCAGTTTTGTTTTAGCCTAAAATAATTAGTTTTGGTTTGTCGTTATAGCTTCTTATTTTTAATTCTTGTTATTTTCTAGCCTAGCCTACTGTTAATTGTAAGGATTTGTTGTTGAGTGAGGGGAACTAAAATAGCCTAGCTATGTTTACAGTCTTTATTATAATGTTTGTAATTCGTGTTGGGCTATTTCTGAATGAAATAATAAAATGCGACTTATAGGCTACTTTGTTTTATTTCTCTCTCGCTCTCTCTAAAAAACGTGTTTTTTTATACTGTAGCTTATTTTAACCATGCAGCAAACCTTTTAAAATATTTTGATAAATTAATAAAAATAAATAAATAAGTGAATTTAAACCGTTTAACTGATTGTATGGGTCAAAATTATTATCGGTTGGTTAAAGGTTAATTAACATCCCTAATTTAAATGAACAATTTCACTCTGAAACATAACCATTTCTTATCGGACTACTGCTTTAATTGAGACATTTATTCAATAATGTCACTATAAAGAGGAAAAAATAAATATGCCTAATCTTACTGGAGACATTTAATGTGAGCGCGTGATTTGAGCGGGATTCGGTTTACCGGTGAGCGCGAGCGGAACATTAGCGGAGCGTTTGTTTTGGCCGTGAACGACTGAGCGGAACGCACACACACACAGCGGAATATTGAACCGCTCCGATTCGCTCACATGCTCTGGTTGCATCTTGTTTTGTTGGATTTGATTACTCACATATACATATAATATATATATATATATGTGTATTTTGCCATTTGTCTGTTCTAGAGACATGTTACAACTTTTTGGGAAAGGTCTAATTGGTTTCCTTTGGAAATATGTTTCAAATTCACACAGAATGCATTTATAACTGTAAAGGTCAAGGTTTCTTTATTTGTCACATGATAAATTATAAAGGGTATAATCAAAAGTGAAATGTAGATCAAATCAGGTCCGCTCAGTGGACAGTGCAAAGAATAAAAATTATATAAAAGTAACACCACACAAGAGCATATATATATATATATAGGTAAAAAAAAGAAATAAAGAGTAAAATGTGTAATAGAATAAAGAAAAGTGCAAAGCAAGATGTGCAAAAACAAGTAAGATGTGCAAAAACAAGATGTGTAAGATAAAGCATGTCTGTTTGTGTCAAAATCGTGATTAAAATCGAAATCGAAAAAAAAATTGAAAAATCGTGATATATATTTTTTGTCCATATCGCACAGCCCTAACGCAGTTACATATGGCAGTGTTTCCCAATCCTGGTCCTGGAGAACACTGCAGGTTATGTCTCTCTATCTGAGGTCTTGGAGTCTTTTATAATCAGCTGATGAGTTAATTAGCTGTGTTTGATTAGGGAGACATCTCAAATGTGCAGAGTTGAGGTTACCCTGAACCACTGATATATGCACAATTATATTATTAATAATGTGAGACGTGATTGTTTTACATGTCTAAAGCATATAAAGTCAATAAACCGATATTTTTCCCGATATTTAAGCATTTTACCATAATCGGTTATGTAAAAAAAAAATATAGTTTTTTATTTTTTTTTATACATACATAATTATACAGAGTATAACCAGCAGTGAAATTTTGTTCTCTGCATTTGACCCATCCAAGTACGCACACACTTGGAGCAGTGTTCACTCAGGAGAAGCTCCAGCACAACCACCGCATGTAACTTTATACAAGATTCACTTGTTTGAAACACGCTGAATTATATTAACATTTTTCTATAGAACCATTATTTCCCCAATAAACATCTCTATCGAAATTAATTATTTATTTTCTCCACAAGCGATTGCAGTTTGAGTATAGTTCTGTGTAAATGCATAGATAAACCGTGCTGTCAGCAGTTATTTCATAATTTAGACAAAAACATTTGAATAATTCTGATAAAACATGCCAGTTGAGAAATGCAATAAAATACAATGTTTTGTTTGTTATAGCTTATTTCAATATTACAGAGAATATTATTCAGTGAATTAACATGAATTATTATTATTCACTCTTTAGCCTATTAAACAGCTTATAAACCTAAAACTGTAGTTTAAAATGAAGTTGATATTTTGTTTGAGTATTCCGTCTTTTCCTCAGGTTTTAAATAGCCTGTAAGCGCCGTGCGCGTTTTACTTTGACTTTAATATCAGCAGCAATTCGGCGTCAAGCAGTGTTTAAAATAAAAAAACAGCAAATACTGTGGAACCAAATAAATGAGAAACGAATGTTTTTTTTAAAAAAACATTATCACTTAGATCAGGGGTAATAGATCGTATTCACCTCTCTACGTGTTCTGTGTTTAGGAGGAGAAATACGGTTCTCATGGCGCTGTGAATACAGACTGAACGGCGGCTCAAAGCCGCTGTATGAGCACATGATACACAAACTACTGCTCTCGCTGGATAAAAAAAGCCAGTGTCACACTAGTACACACAAGTTTGGATGGGCAAGTTTTGTAATCAAGGTAAAGCTGATTACAGTGACATGATTGTGCATTAGGCGCGCGTTATGTCCGTTATAAATGATGCGCAAACGAACCGTGTATGTGCGCTCTCGATCACTATAACATCATATTTCTGCTTGAATACAGCGACGTGAATAGTGAATAATAAAACACTATTTTATTTATTATTATTAAATTAATGCAACAAAGATACATCACAACTAGCCTTTTTAATTATTTATTTAATGTGTATTTTATCATTTATTTACTTTTCACTTGGTAGATCTCGGTGAGTTTTCTCCTTGACCTAATGTCAGACTCAGAAGTCAACATTAAAACGGGCGCATTTACATTTCGTTTCGAAACTCTTCCACATCGTCTTGTCTGTCTCGCCTCACTCTTCTTGTCAGTCATCTCTCTTCACGTGATAAATGAAATCTGATCTGTGATGTAGAGGTCTGCGCGGGACTATTTGAGGTTTTATTCCGCACACACCCACTCCCGCGATATATTCTGTTTGTTCACATTTCTGCTGAAAGAAAGAGAGATAGGCTAACAAATACAAGTTTAGTCTGCATAAAATTGTATTTATTTTATTCGTCTTGTATTTATTGACTGATAAATGTCAATAACATTTTGCTGCCAACACGGAATAAAGTTTCACAGAGAGGAAAAAAGTTATACAAAAATTGTAATCCCTATTATAATTTGTTTTGTCAGGATATAATACGTTTATGCTAACATTCAGCCTACAACACAATAGGAAAAAAATGTAGGTTTGGCCTAATAGCTATTTTATTAGTCTTGCCAAAACACTAAATTAATTTAACATCTTGCTGTTAACACAGTGAAAAGTGCAGCAGAGAAAAAATAAATAAATTCGACACAGTCTGTCATTTAAAATGATAGGATAAGCATAATACAAAAAAAAGGAAAGAGAATTGCACGTCCTTCAAGGACAGCGGAGTAATAAATCTTGTTGGGACAGCCGGTAATGCAGACCTAGACTGCTGTGATGCAAGACTCTCGTTCGTTCGGTGCGTTGCATTTAGCAGCCGCGTTCAGTTTCAATTGTAGTGTCCTCTAACTGAACGAATGTATTTGTATTACAATAAAAACAATCTAAACGACGGTGGGGGACGGTGCCACGGTGAGCAAGTGATGTAACAGTGTTGCGGCTTAACACCGGTATAACCGTCGTCACGTCTATCGCGGCAAGCCTACTTCACTCTGTTCTTTATTTACTTTATAACAGTAAATAAATATCGGTTCTGAATATCGGTTAACGGTTAAATAAACTATAAATAATCGGTATCGGTTATAAATAATCAATATCGGTCGATCACTAATTATAAATGCCATCCCCCCCCCCCCAATTTGACTGTTAGAATAACACTTTAAAGAAACATTTGTTATAATTCTTTAACAGCATTGACATTATTATAGCACTTATAAATGTAGGGCAATAATTATTTATAAATTATAAATGTAAGCTACTAATATGTTTAGTATGTTAACATTATGCATTAAACACATACCTAACATTAAGATTATTGTATCGATACCGAGGTACTACATTCTGGTATCGTACCGAAGCCAAAATTATGGTATCGAGCCATCCCTAGTGTGTGTGTGTGTGAGTGAGTGAGTGAGTGAGTGAGTGAGTAGGGCTGGACTGGGACAAAAAAATCGGCCCAGGCATTTTTTTGGTCCAGGCGGCCCACCACCACTTTGAACTAATATATATGAAGAACATGTACCGGCCCGATAGTGCGTCGGCCCACCGGAAAAATGCCCGGTATGCCAGATTACCAGTCCAGCCCTGTGTGAGAGTTAGTGTGTGTGAGAGAAAGTGTGTGAGTGTGTGTGTGTGTAAGAAAGTAAGTGAGTGAATGCGTAGGTGTGAGAGAGTGAGTGTGTGTGAGAGAGAGAGAGTGAGCGTGTGTGTGTGAGTGAGTGTGTGAGAGAGAGAGTGAGTGTGTGCGAGTTTGTTTGTATGCGTGTGTGTGTGTGAGTGAGTGAGTGAGTGTGTGTGAGTGAGAGAGTGTGTGCGTGAGAGAGTGAGTGAGAGAGTTTTTTTGAGAGTGTGTGTTTGTGAGAGAGAGTGAGTGTGTGTGTATGGACACACGGATTCTTTATGAATGGAGGCGGGTCACGTGACGCAGCTCCGTCTCTTCCGTGCTTCAGAAGCAAACATCCGCACAAACACAGCTCATAAACCGCGAACAATCCGCTGAAACCCGTCGCGGAGCATCGAAAAGCCGCTGTCAGCTCTCGCGTATTTTATGAATGAGGGCTGTTATGATTGAGAAAACATGGCGCCCTGCGCTCTGAGGCTGCGTGTCAACCCCGCAAACATCCTGCCAAGATAGACAGCACACTAGGCTTTGAGACACGGCCTGACACTGCGCTAATGGATTGCAGTAAACAAGCGTTAAACACCTCACAAACTCTCAGCAGATACACCTCGAGATCTGACCAGCAGCACTCAAATCTGCTAATGTGCATTACTAAGAGTCAAAATCAGTATTTACATTAACGTTACACTAATGGACAGCGCACCAACAGTCATTCACTATAATAATCAAACAATGTAATATATGAACGGTAATAATTGTGATTGTTACA